>PITA01016594.1:0-46059 GCA_004023965.1 Spilogale gracilis
CTCATGCACCGCAAGTAAGTGAAACCATGCGATACTTGACTTTCTCTTCTTGGCTTATTTCACTCAGCATAATCTCTTCCAGTCCAGTCCATGTTGCTACAAAAGTTGGATATTCGTCCTTTCTGATGGAGGCATAGTATTCCATTGTATATATGGACCACATCTTCTTTATCCATTCATCTGTTGATGGGCACCTTGGTTCTTTCTGGTTTGGCTATTGTGGCCATTGCTGCGATGAACATTGGGGTGCATATGGCCCTTCTTTTCACTACATCCGTATCTTTGGGGTAAATACCCAGTAGTGCGATTGCAGGGTCATAGGGTAGAAGAGCTCAGACATTTTTTTTTTTTTTTAAGGTTTTATTTGTTTGACAGAGAGAAACACAGCCAGAGAGGGAACACAGGCAGGGGGAGGGAGAAGCAGGCTCCCCGCCGAGCAGGGAGCCCGATGTGGGACTCGATCCCGGGTCTCCGGGATCATGACCTGAGCCGAAGGCAGTCGCCCAACCAACTGAGCCACCCAGGCGCCCCGAGCTCAGACATTTTTAAGAAAAAATAAGTGAATCTGAGACATTGGGCCTTAAATGAATAGTAAATACCTTTCTACATACTTTATAGTATACTTGCTCAATCAGGAGTCTAGAACCATAGAACGGTAATAAACTTGAAAACCTTTCAAGAACAGGTGTGTTCCCACTTGGATGAAATACCTGGTATAACCAAATTCCCCAAGAGGATAGCTTAATCGGCAAGCCTCTTTTGAGAACATCGAAGTTTATTTGTTCAGTGAAGACTGAGATTAAATCAGTGTTACTAACCAGAACTTGAGATAATTACATGTTTGGTCAAAAGCAATTTCTTTGAGCTCAGCGCAAACCCTGTTTTGTGATTTAGAAAGCACAGGATGCTGGCCCGAACCAAAGTGAGTCTTGTGTATAGGTACACTGTGCTTCTGTGATGTAACAGCCAATTAGAAAAGCCACCTACGCCTTTCCCAGTTAATTTCATTTTTGAAGTTTTAAAAAAGACAAGCATTTGACTTTAAAAAATGCTAACGTGTAATTCTTGTTATAAAAGTGAAATTTCTACAGTGTTATTCTAAGAGCAAAGTATAAGTTATAAATTCAAAAAGGTACGTGCGTCACATTAAGAAGAGAAGTCAGTCCCTTCTTTTTGATGACATGTAAGCTTGTATATGTTATGGGCTTATGAGAAACCTGGGAATACCAGTACTTTCTGTGGGCTTAACTACACAGGTACTGGATACAAGGATTTGTAAGTGTTTTTGGAAGCTTCTTAGGGATTTCCTGATTAGAACAGTAGTGACTGCATAAAAAGAACAGATTAAAGTGAAACCAGCAAAATGTCTTAGTAGGTTGAGGGTGCAAGAATTTTAAAGACTATGTAAAAAGTTCTTCCCATGCATTTTCCAGATATCTTTAAAATGTTAAAGTGCAAGTATTTAAAATAGGTACACGAGGAGTGCCTGGGTGGCTCAGCTGGCGAGGTGTCCGACTTGATCTCCGCTCAGGTCTCAATCTCACAGTTGTGAGTTCAAGCCCCACGTTGTGCTCCATACCAGGTGCGGAGCCTATATGTAGGTACAGGATCATTTTTCCTGGGAATGTGAATCATTACAGAATGTATTAAAGTGGTTCATGCTGCTTACATGTTTCTGGGAAGGCGGGCTCCTGTGTGGCTCATTCGGTTGAGCACCCGACTCTTGATTTCAGGGTTGTGAAATCTAGCCCCGTGTGTGGCTCCCTGTTCAGTGGGGTATCTGCTTACCATTAATGAGATGATACATATTTTTCCAAAACTTTCTTTTTGGCTTTGGAGTCTACAAACAAACCAAAACAGGCCTATTGGTTTAAACCCTTAGTCCTTACACAGTGTTACTTGTGTTTTTAAAATAAGCATTTCTTTTAAAAGTCTTTAAAAATAAATTAAGTTTCCTAGGATTCAGTGGTGCTGTTTATAAGTAAGACTTTCTGCCCATCCCCTGCTCTCTCTCCAAACAAATCTTTAAGGAAAAAAAAATGTTTATGAAAGTATGTGAGTAAGAAAGGTGAGTGATAAGCAATTCTTTAAAGTTGTTTAAATGTATAAACACTGTTAAAGAGAATTGAGATAGTTATAGCGTAAGATTCCCAAAACTTTTTTTTGAAGTATCTTTTATTTCTACCCTAAGATGAAACTTAGTGCTGTCTTCTTAACAGGTGATTTGAAGATTTTACAACTAGAAACTGGAACTAGAAAATCCATACAATTCAAGCTGTGTTGTTTTAAACATGGCAGTACCTGGAGCTACACTTAAAAGTTGATGGCAGTTACTAAATCCCAGGATTATAATTTATTTCAGGTAAACTTTCTTCTACTTTTAAACACGTTTAAGAACCTTTTGCTGGTGTTGTAAATGTAAACCTGACTTTTCTTTATAAAATGTTCCCCTGAATATTACTAGCTGTTCTTTGTAAGCTATTTAAAGAATCCTCCCTTTTTCAAGTAAAACAGTGGTGATCTTGAAGTAATTGGCAGTAGTCCATCTCTTTATTTGTAGAGTCTGTGTTTGTAAATTTGCCTGCTGACATTTCTGTGACCCCAAACTCAGGATGTGGTGCTTTGGCAGTTGTGGGAGACACATATCCATACAATACAAAATTCTAAAATTCTGAGGCACCAAACCCTTTCTGCACTTGAGGTTGAACAAGATGTTTTGCCTTCTTGTTTCAGCTCTCAGACTGCCAATGCTGTGTCCTCCTCCACAGTCTGTTTAGTCCCATGTTTTCCAAAATTTTGTACCTTGGGGATTTCAGTTTAAAATGGCCCCCAAGCATAGTGTTGTCTGCCGCTCGCAGCACAGAGGCTGGGAAGTGCCTTACAGAGAAAAGACGTGTTAGGTAAGCTTTGTGCAGGCATCAGTCACAGTGCTGCTGGCCGCGCGTTGTGTCACCAGAGAATCAGGTCGGTTCGGAGCATGAGTTTGGGTTGCTTCCACAGCAGTCCCACAGGGTTCTTTAAGCAATATATTTACAAATCCCTTCCATAAGAATAGCTAACATACAAAATTTCTTATAAATCTAGTGAGAGTACTGCTCTTTTGGCAATATTACGAGATTGGAACTTGATTGGAACTTATGTACTGACTTTAAAGGACACTATACCTAGTAGTTTTAACCTTTGCTGGGTTAAACTGGAAGGTAACTCTTGTTGTATGGATGATTTCCGTGTAAAGGATTATGCTTTGGATGCACCTCAGTAAATGAGGGATTTTCATGGTTTCTTCAAGTAAAAAAACACATCAGATAATACAGTTCATAAAAAACTTTAATGTAAGGCACTGTTGTCCAAAGTTAAGTGGGGGTAACAGCCCACACGATGCCACCACGCGATGTCCTCCTACCTCGCAAACAGGCCATCTGCCCCATCACAGGCAGCAGGGGCAGTTCCCACTCAGGAAGAAGTTTTTTTACATGACAGTTCCTCAGTGGTGATACTATCTCCCAAAGCATAGACTAATACTTAAAACAAACAAAAAATAAGACTAATAACTGAAGAACAAACATCTCGAGGAAAAAAAAACAACAAAACTTATACCAGCTATTATAGTCTCAAAAAAAGGTTTCTGAGAGTTCCCATGTTTATAAGAGGTCCAAGAAATGTGTTTTTGTTGTTTATTAAGTCCCCATGACAAGAAATGATCAAGTGAGAACCATGTCCTTGGTTCCATCTGGCCTTCATGAGTAATTAGGGGCTCTACGCACAAATGGGTTCAAGGACCACACCAAACTGATTCTAAAGCATTGAGCTGATTTCATCTCAAGGGCAATATGATAATTCTTAAGAATGTCTTCACCTACTCATTAAATACTTTAATGTTAGGACCTTAAAACTAGATTCTTAATTTAGCAGTAGCCTGTAACTTGTGTTTTAAGTAAA
This sequence comes from Spilogale gracilis, assembly GCA_004023965.1. Classification (NCBI taxonomy): domain Eukaryota; kingdom Metazoa; phylum Chordata; class Mammalia; order Carnivora; family Mephitidae; genus Spilogale; species Spilogale gracilis. The sequence goes on from PITA01016594.1 coordinate 3,940, forward strand.
AACAGGCACTCTGCTCTACAGTGCTAAAGACCTCATCTACTTTGTGGATAACCATTACTCCGAATCATCAACAAGACACCTAGAAGATACATTTTTTCCAAGTTCTTACCAAAAGTCCATCTCAAAAGTCATCTAGGAAAGGAAACTTTTGCTTTAAGTAGGTAAAGTGGTGTTCATATGCATTAGCCCAAGCAATCTGACTCAAGGTTCTAACAGTTTTAAAAATTAAGTCACAATACAGCTGAACAATGAATATGGTGGTTCTGATGAGGTATTATTTTGACATTTTGGTCTCAGAAGGTGTTTCTCCAGTATCCAGTGTCTTCAACAACCGGAAAAGGCCAGCAGCTTCTCGTATCCTACTGAATTCGATACAGAATGCCTGTACTTCTATAAACAAGTCCTGCACATTAATAATTTTGTTACGGATCAAGGACTGGAGAAAAACACACACAAGACGCACCAAACGATTCTGGAAAAAAGAAAAAATTTAGTGTACCTGTTTTCTTTGCAGGTATTTATAAAATTTACAAAAATTTGTTACTTACCTGCATATATTTATCCTTAATTTGTTCACAAGTAGAGATGCAATTTGATATATAGAGGTGAATAAATTCTGGAGGTAGATCAACAGCTGTAGTTAATCTGTTTAATAAAGTTAAAAAGTTAGGGCTGTTAAACACTGTTAACCAAGGAGATATTTTATGGTTAGTGAAAATTTCTGATTTATGATCATTTACCTAGTTTTAAACATTTATGCAAATAAGCCTGAGCCAGTCGCCCTGCTTGTTAATAAAGGACACTTCCATTTTTTAAAGTGTATACCTTAGCTTTACACATGGTATTCGTTTATTACGAACACCACATTTCTGTGTGTTTTTGGTTGAATCGGAGTTCATAGTTAATGGTCTTCACACTCTCATAAGTAATATTTACTAAACCCCAGTTGTCCCTAAGTGCTATGGAAGGTAGTATATCCGAGAAGATAAAGTTTAGAAAGTTTATATACTATATAACTAAAGGCTTAAAAAGGGGGCGGGGGGTTGTAAGAAGCAGTGTAAATGAAAAGATGGGAAGAGCCTTGAAATGTCAAGTGGCTTAAACTGAAATCTAGAAGTGTTCCTAATAACCTAATGGGTGATTGGAGGAAAAAAAAAAGATGGGATGGGAATTCCATGTTCAGATAAAGGGATGCTATGCTAACTATACATTGTGCAGTTCCAAAAGAAATTCTAAATTTGACTATAGAACCTTCTTCCATAAGGCTCTGACGAAAAATGCTGTGTCTCTTAAGATGGGGAACGGTATGGGGGTGGGCACAAGCAAGAGATCTTGTCCTTGAAATTATTCTCTAGAAAGAATAATACTGATAAAAAGATGTGGTTATCCTTGGACTGAATACCAAATATCTGGTGAAGGCAATAATGCTTTAAGAATGTAGTGAAGGGGGAGCAGCAAGCACTCAGAGGTAGGTCGATCCAGGAACTGGAGTGGAGAGAAGCGTGGGAAGGAAATGTGAGTCTACAGCGCCGAAGGCTTAAGCATGCAGGAGAATGCAGAGATGAAGTAGTATATTTTCAACAAACAGCTCACGAGTTTTGCCAGTGACGGAAAATAAAGTTGAAAACCTCACACTTCCTCCCTCTCCCTCCCTAAAAAGAATACTCCTATACACGTACTTGTGATCACCTGCTTCTAGCCAGGCTTTCTCACCGGCTGCTTAGATTAAAAAGACATAGTCTTTAGTACAATTTCAAGAGATCCCCCCACCCCCGATTAAGTATAAAAACTTACCGATTTACAACTTCCATCGAATGCAAAGACATGTCCATGTTGACCAGGACGGAAAAATACTCTGTGATCTGGCTTGACTGCATTAACTTCAGCAGCATCTCTATAGCAACCAGAGGGTTGTTTTCCACCAGGTCAGGAAGTTTGGCTGGAGTGAGGCCAATATGATAAACGAGTTTGGGGTCTTTTTCCAACTCCCCCAAGAGCTAAATACAACCAAATTTTTAAAGAGAGAGAGGTTCTTGAGTCAGATAGTCTCTTTCCTGCCAATAAAAACAAGCTATAAAATTGCACTGGACCAACTTCATAAATTTCTTCCCTCAAACCATTAAAATCATGTCTTGGTTTTTAAATTTATAACTGAATTGTAAAGACTGTTTATATAAACATGCTAGTGATCCCTCCTGGGCCTTAAACAGACTCAGTACTGCCTGGCTGGATAGAATACTGTCTGGATTGTAACATCACCCTTAACGCCTTCGTAGACTTTTCTGTCCTGTTAGAACCTAAAATAATTTAGTTGCCAACCAGCTCAGAAAAGCACACGCCACAGAGAACCGAGGAACATGAGAAACAGGACAGGAAGAGGGAGAGCTGTCCTCCATACAGTCAGTGCACCTGCTCACAACACGCAATTCAACTAGGTATCTTCAAGAACATTCCTGCCACATAAGTGCTTTTTCTTACAAATTGTCTCCGCTCTTCCCCTGAGTACCTGCAAATACCACGGGGGACTGTGTTTTGAGGATGGCCTCGCAAACAAAATGAACTATAGACACAGCTATTATTCGACTTTGAAAAATAACATTCATTGGTGGTAACCTGGATTAGAAGTTGTCAGTATGTCCTCCCAAGTTCTAGTGTGAAAGTATGCAAGCTGGATAATAAAATTCACCCAAGAAAGCACCCACCAGGTGGCCTTGCCTCCCCCCCAGGGGAGTCTTACACTTGGGCAGCAGGAGCTGTTCTCAGATCCACCGCTACCCAGCTGTGTTATGGAGGCTAGTTTGCTTTCCCTGGGTCTCCTTTTCCTTCTCCTTTATAAAATGTTAATCTCAAGTACCCTCAGTAGAGTTAGTGTCCAGCTTAAATGTAACAATGTATGCAATGTGCCAAAAATATGGACTCTGGTCATTTTACTCTGGTGGGGAAAGACAGAGCTGGAGAAGCAGAACAAAGATACAGAGATCCAAGACTCCTTGGATCCAAAACACTTCTACTGCGGGCTCCTGCTGACAGGATCATTTATCATGTGGCAGATTAAGGACAAAATGCTTACAATAAATACGTACCTGTGTTTGCTGAGGAGAAGATAAGGGGCTTTTGAAGGCTTTGGCCATTATGCGCTTGATCTCCACACCAGTGCTGTTCTTGACACACATTGATTTGTCCCACTGAACTGCATGGTCGGGCTCTGTTGGATTCAGCCAAGCCAGCTCATCCTCGCAGATGTGGAGTGGCGGTGGCGGACGGATAAACTCTGGGCGGAAATGGCCTGTAAGGAGAGCAGGAATGTTTGCTTCTGTCAGAAAGCTAACGCTTATACATATCTACATAAAGCTCACAGACTTCAAAATCCAAACAGAGATGATATAGAAAGTCAGGGTTTCATGCAGAATACCAACAGGGTGAAACACTGATCTAACATTATGATGCTAGAGACCAAATCTATTTTTCCAGAGAGAAAGGCAGTACACCATGATCTGACAATTTAATTCAAGCATGATCACCACTTAGAAGGATACAGCTTCACATACTGGTAAATGTTCTGATGGGAAAAATGAAATGCTGTTTGATCTCATTCATCCTTCCCTTAGTTACCACGATTTTAGAGACCACTATTACTTGTACTGATTTTTTTCCTTGCATCCTGCCTTTTAACGTTTTCAAATGAATCTGGACTCATAAATCCCTAAATCCACAAATCCCATATTCATTTTTCATAAGAGACAATAGAAGTACAACAGGAAAATGCAATGACTCAATACCTCAATTCTTTTGTGAAAACAAGATTGATCTCTAAGTTATAAACCCAGGATGATAAATGCTGGCTGGGATTTTTGCTGAATGAATTTCACAGGGCCTAAGATGGCCTATTCCGATCATGGATCCTAGCCCCTGCCACATGTGAGATTAGTTTACTGATAAGGTTTTCTGGCTCAGAACCATCAGTCTATCTTAAACTATACTCATTCTTCACTCTTATCACCATCTCAATCTTCTCAGACCATTTATAGGAACAAAATTTTTAACACCTTCTGAGAAGCACTACTTATATAAGGAAAACATTCCCACAAGGTTCGGATGCCTGATGTTTAGCTAGACTCAGTATCTAACTGATCTGGCTTTTCGTACACCTTTCTGGTGGCTCATGCAACACAAAGTTGTGCCTAAACAAGTACTAGAAAAAAGTCTGCATGTGCCATTGGCTGAGACTTCAGATATTAAACCCATTTATGACAAAGGTCTGATAATGACATTAAAGTCATGTATGCTTTAAACTCATAGTAACACTAATTTAGAGAACATTTTCTTATTCCTAAACATAGAGCATGCCTTCATCATTAAAACCACATAAAAGCCTGTGAAACCAAAAGATGCAGCTGTATTTTAAGTTCAGTAGGTGTTTTAAGTAAAATAAGAACTATAAGATCAGTAAAATTTCACAAGGGAGAAGGTAATGAGAGTGGGAAGATTAATAAAGCACTATAAAGAAAAAAACTTATTTTAGTAAAACTGGAATTTATATCTTCAGATTCTGATAATAAAAAACTTGGTATGTAATTTCATTGAAGAAACTGACTTTTAACCATCTCTACTACGTTCTAGTAGACACTAGATTTCTCACCAGGTTTAAGTTTAAGGAGCAACAAAAAATAACACTATGTTTTTACAAAAAACAAGTCTCAGGATGCTGGTAAAATAAAACCCAAGTATATTAAATTACATATACCTACTTTCAATAGGTGGCTTTGGTCCACTGACTAAAGCTTCTGTGATTTGAGAGGCAACAGAGCTGTCAAATCCAGAATTAGAAGAGTCTGGGTCTGGGTCACTGAGAATACTAGGGAAGCTAGCCTTACTTTGGGTTGGCAACTCAGACTGGCGTTCTGTAAAAGGATAAAATAAGAGATACTTTTAAATTGAGGGTATCACAACGAGAGAGAAAAGACAAGCTACTAAGCGCAAAAAGCTGTCTACAATACATACAAAGGGTAAGGTTCAGTATAAATACGTAATTTAAAAAAAAAATACTCCCTACACCCCCAAACTACAAATCCACCAAGAGGTACCACCACCCACCAACAAGCCAGCAGCAGCTCTAGTCAAGCCTCTCAGCCAGCTGTGCTGCGGGCCAGCCCTGCCCTTCAGAGCACCCTTAGCCAGTGCAGACCAGTCACAACAGAAGGTACGTGGAGCCCACACGGGATACCGCTTCAGTGCCCGGTACTGGTGACCAGGGAGGACTGAAGTACCAGGCTCCTCAGGGCATTTTCTACCTATAAGGCCACTACTTTCCAGTCCAAGAGATGAAACTGACATACCTAATATATAGAAACAACACAGACAAAATGAGACAGAGGAATAAGTTCTGAACAATAAAAAAAAAAAAAAAAAAACCCAACATACAACCTCAGAAAAAGAACTAAAGGAAACAAGTTGTAAGAAATCTACCTGATGAAGAGTCTGCGTAATGGTCCTAAAGGTCCTCACTGGACTTGAAAGAAAAGTGAGTGAATTTAGAATGAAGTTGAAGAATACAATAAATGAAATGACAACTAGAGAATCAACAGATTATCAAATAAAGAAAAGATCAGCAATCTAGAAGACGGTGATGGAAAGCACCCACGCTGAACAGCAAAAAGATAAAATTTTAAATGATAAGTTAAAGAACTCCGTGACAACATCAAGCATAATTTTTGCATTATAGGGAGTCCCAAAAGAAGAAAGGGGCAGAAAACGTATTTGAAGAAAGAATCACTGAAAACTTGCCTAACCAAGGGAAGGAAACAGTAAGCCAGGTCCAGGAAGCAGAGAGCCCTAAACACGATGAACCCAAGAAGTTCCATACCAAGACACATACTAAAACATCACATTTTAAAAAGAGAATCTTAAGAGCAAGGGAAAAGCACATAGTTCATGGGAAACCCCATAAAGCTATGACATTGTTTCAGCAGGAACTCCAGGCCAGAAGGGAGTGGCAAGATACAAAGGGCTGAGGAAAAAAACAAAAAGAGGACTTGCAGCAAAGTTATCACTCAGAACTGAAGAACAGTTTGCGAGACAGAGGAAAGTTAAAGGAGTTGGCTACCACTAAACTAGCCTTATAAGAAATGTTAAAGGGACTTCTGTAAACCAAAAAGAAAAGCCATATTAGAAGATACTATGAAAAGAAAATTTTTTTTTTTTTTTTAAAGTTATCTTTCAGGCTTTATTTTTTATTTATTTATTTTTTAAGATTTTATTTTTATTTTTATTTATTTTTTTTTTTTTAAAGATTCTACTTATTTGACAGAGAGAAACACAGCCAGAGAGGAAACACAAGCAGGGGGAGTGAGAGAGGGAGAAGCAGGCTTCCCGCCGAGCAGGAAGCCCGATGTGGGGCTCGATCCCGGGTCTCCAGGATCATGACCTGAGCCGAAGGCAGTCGCCTAACCAACTGAGCCACCCAGGCGCCACCAAGATTTTATTTTTTGACAGAGAGAAACACAGCCAGAGAGGGAACACAAGCAGGGGGAGCGAGAGAGGGAGAAGCAGGCTTCCCGCTGAGCAGGGAGCCAGATGCGGGACTCGATCCCGGGTCTCCAGGATCATGACCCGAGCTGAAGGCAGTCGTCCAACCAACTGAGCCACCCAGGCGCCCCTGAAAAGAAAATTTGCTGGTAAAAACACACAGCATACTAAGGTAGCAGATCAATCACTTATAAAGCTAGTATGAAGGTTAAAAAAAGTAAAGTCAATTATATCTGTAATAATTAGGTAAAGGGCACAAAATAAAAAGATGGAAAATAGGACAATATGTACATAAAATGTGGAGTGGGGGAGTGTTTTCAGAATGTGTTCAAACTTATCCAACCATCAACTCAATTTAGACTGGTATATACAGAGGATATTATATATGAACCTCAGTAACCACCAACCAAAAACCTGTAATAGATTCGCAGAAAATAGAAGGGAACCCAAGAATAATTAATCATCAAATCATAAGGGAAGAGATCAAGAGAAGAACAGATAACTACAAAAACAACCAGAAAACAACAAAATGGCAAAAAGTATCAATGAATACTTATAAAGTAAATTAACTCAGTGCACACCTTTTTAAAAAAAGATTTTATTTATTTGACAGATCAAGTAGGCAGAGAAGCAGGCAGAGAGAGGGGGAAGCATGCTTCCTGCTAAGCAGAGAGCCCAATATAGGGCTCAATCCCAGGACCCTGAGATCATGACCTTAGCCAAAGGCAGCCGCTTAACCAATTGAGCCACCCAGGCGCCCCCAACCGTTTTTAACACAGTCCTGTCCTAGCCAGAGCAGTCCGACAAAAAAAATACAAGGTTGGTAAGGAAGAAGTAAAACTTACACTATTTGCAGGTGACATGATACTATATAGGAAAAATCTGAAAGACTCCACCAAAAAAACCTGCTAGAACTGATAAACTAATTCACTAAAGTTCCAGAATATAAAATCAATGTGCAGAAGTCTGTTGCATTTCTATACACAAATAATAAAGCAGTGAAAAGAGCAATCAAGACGACAATCCCATTTACAACTGCACTAAAAATAGTAAGATACCTAGGAATAACTTTAACCAAGAAGCTGAAAAAACTGAAGACCACACAAAGAAATGGAAAGACAATTCCCTGCTTATGGTTTGGAAAGACAAATATTGTTAAAATATCCATACAACCTAAAGCAATCTACAGATTCAGTGCAATCCCTATCAAAATGCTGATAGCATTTTTCACAGAACTAGAACAGATAATCCTAAAATTTGTATGGGCCCACAAAAACCCGAATAGCCAAAGCAATCTTTTGGGAAAAAAAAAAAAACAACAAAAAAACAAAGCTGAAGTATCACAATCTTCAATTTCAAACTACTACAAAGCTTTCGTAATCCAAACAGTATAGTATTCAAGACAGATACTGGATCAGTGAACAGAATGCCCAGAAGTACGTTTAATGCTTAAATGGCTAATTAATCTACCATAAAGGAGGTAAGAATATACAAATGAGGGAAAAGATAGTTTCTTCAATAATTGGTGCTGGGAAAACTAAACAGCTACATGCAAAAGAATGAAACTAGACGACTTTCTTATACCATCCACAAAAATAAACTCAAAATGGATAAAAGACCTACATATAAGACTTGACACCATAAAAAAAAATTTTTTTTTTTAAAGATTTTATTTATTTGACAGAAACACAGCGAGAGAGGGAACACAAGCAGGGGGAGTGAGAGAGGGAGAAGCAGGCCTCCCGCCGAGCAGGAAGTACGATGTGGGACTCAATCCCGGGTTTCCGGGATCATGACCTGAGCCGAAGGCAGTCGCTCAACCAACTGAGCCACCCAGGCGTCCCAACACCATAAAAAATTTTTTTAAGATTTTATTTATTTGAGAGAGAGAGTGAGCACATGCACAGAAGGAGAGGGAGAAGCAGATTCCCTGATGAGCAGGGAGCCTGAGGTGGGTCTGGATCCCAGGACCTGGAGATCATGACCTGAGCCAAATGCAGATGTTTAACAGACTGAGTCACCCAGGCAGGCACCCCAAAACCGTAAAACTTCTAAAACATAGGCAGGAAACTCTTGGATTTGCCTTAACAACTTATTTATGGGTAAGTCTCCCCAAGCAAGGAAAACAAAAAGCAAAAATAAACAACTGGGGCTACATCAAAATAAAAGCTTTTGTGTTCAGCAAAGGAAACCATAAACAAAATGAAAACCTACTGAATGGGAAGAGCCTATTTGCAAATGATGTATATGATAAGGGGTTATTATCCAAAATAAAAAACTCCTACAACACACGCACAAAAAAATTAGATTTAAAAATGGGCAGAGGACCAGAACAGACATTTCTCCAAAGATAGATGACCAACAGACACATGGAAAGATCACTAATCACCAAGGAAATGAAATCAAAACCGGAGTGATCTATATCCCCTCAGGCCAGTCAGAACAGCTAGTATGAAAAAACAAATATGAAGTGTTGGTGAGGATGTGAAGAAAAGGAAGCCCTATGCACTGCTGGGAAAGAATGTAAACTGGTACAGCCTGTCTGGAAAACAGTATAAACAAAAACTAAAAACAGAAGTACCACAGGATCCAGTAATTCCACTTCTGGATATTTACCCAAAGAAAACAAAAATTTCAAAAAGACCTAAACACCCTTATGTTTACTGCAGTGTTATTTACGATAGCCAAGATATGGAAACAACCTAAGTGTCCATAAGTGAAAAAAGATGTATGTGTGTGACACACAGGAATATTGTGAAAAAGAATATTAAAAAAGAATGAAATCTTGCCATTTGTGACAGTGTGGATGGACCTAGAAGGTACTGTGGTAAATGAAGTCCAACACAGAAAGACAAATACCATACGATTTCACATCTATGTAGAATCTAACAAAACAAAAAAACCAAAACCAGACTCCTCAATAGAGAACAAACTGGTGGTTGCCAGAGGGGAGGGAAGAAGGAGGATGGTCAAAATAGGTGAAAGGGATTAAGAGGTACAAACTTCTAGTTATAAATAAATCATGAGAATGAAAAGTACAGCATAGCTAATATAGTTAATAATACAATAACTTTGCACAGTAACAGCTGTTAACTACACTTAGTGTGATAAGCACTAAAGAGCACAGAACTGTCAAATCACTATGTTGTAAACCTGAAACTAATGTAACATTCTCAACTGCACTTCTACTTTTTTAAAAAACAAAAAACTCCTACAAATCAATTAAAAAAAAATGGGCTGACTTCAACAAGCATTTTATTAAAAAAGAAAACAACAACAACAAAAAGAAGCTTGGGGCGCCTGGGTGGCTCAGTCATTAAGCATCTGCCTTCCGCTCAGGTCATTATCCTGGAGTCCTGGAGTCATTATCCCCGAGCCCCCCATCAGGCTCCCTGCTAGGTGGGAAGCCTGCTTCTCCCTCTCTCACTCCTCCCTCTCTAGCTGTGTTTCTCCCTGTCAAATAAATAAATAAAATCTTAAAAAAAAAAAAAGCTTGAATGGCCAATAAACATCTGAAAAGATGTTCAACTTCAGTGGGAATGGGAGGCAGAGGAAAATCAGTCAAAACACAAGATAGTATTTTTTTTTAAACGACTTTATTTACTTGACAGATCACAAGTAGACAGACAGGCAGGCAGAGAGAGGGAGGAAGCAGGCTCCCTGACCAGCAGAGAGCCCGATGTGGGCCTTGATCCCAGGACCCTAAGATCATGACCTGAGCTGAAAGCAGAGGCTTTAAACCACTGAGCCACCCAGGCACCCCACAAGATAGTACTACACACCCTCCATGACAAAAAGTAACAAGCCTGAAATTATCAATTGGAGACAATGTCACGTAACCTGCACACTGCTAATGGGAATGAAACATGGCACAGCAGCTCTGAAATGTAATCTGCCATTAGCTAGTCAAGTTTTGTATGTGCTTATCTTTCTCTCTAGAAGAAACACACATGTACACCAGGAGAATGTATCAAAATGTTCATAGCAACATTATGTCCATCAGTAGTAAAATGGATAAAGAACTTGGTATTCCATCATATGAATGCCACAACGGCAATGAAAGGCAAGCACTACAATTCATCAACATGGATTTACCTTACAACTAACACCCAAAAGAACATAGTATGATTCCACATATACATCAAGTTTAAGAACATCCAAAGTTAAACTACAGGTATGTACAGGCAGGACTATAAAGTAAGTCACAAATGATTACCACAAAAGCTAGCTTAGTGACGGGTGAGGAGAGGAGCAGCTAGTAAGAGAAACACACAGGGAGCCTCTAGAACCCAAACTTTTCCACTTCTTAACCTAGAGGATGGTTGCTCCAAGGTCACTTTATAACTCCTTAATACATGTAGGTTTTAGAATTGCATATGTCAGATTTTATAATTTTGAAAACACTGCTAGACTCCTGATTCCTTAAAGAGCTACCCATGTTGGGTGCCTGGGTGGTTCAGTGGATTAAAGCCTCTGCCTTCAGCTCAGGTCATGATCTCAGAGATCAAGGACCACATTGGGCTCTCTGCTCAGCAGGGAGCCTGCTTCCTCCTCTCTCTCTGCCTGCCTCTCGGCCTACTTGTGATCTGTCAAATAAATAAATAAAATCTTAAAAAAAAAAACAACTACCCATGTTAATAAAAGACCATTGATCCAATGGAAAAACTGACATGAAAGATGCCTTATAACTATAACATGTCCAACTGCATTCATTTAATAGGAAAAATGCTAATTAAAATTATGAGATGCTGTTTTCTCCAATTGCTAAAATACAGAAAATTAATGTACTCTTGACCAGAATGTAGAAAAATGTTTAAGTTGGTACATTGTGTGGTAAACTAGTTGTTTGTCAGGAATTTTTAATAAAATCTCTGAAATGAATACTGCCATTATTAACAGGGTAAAAGTGCCACTCTTTACTTTTAACTTGTCTGCTTTTTCATTTAAAAAATGCAAAAATGCAAGTGCATCCTCCACGAGTAACCTCTGGTCCATGGATCCTACTACAAGACATGAACTGTGGGTCTTGGCAAAGGCAATCTGTGGTAGCCAGCTCCAGAGAAGATAGGTGTCTTTTTCCCCCTGGTACTTGTAGTGAAAATGAATGGATCAGGAAATCGTCAGTCTTGAGGGATAGCAAGCAGCCAGCTTAGCCACTCTGCCCAGCTCTCCCAAGATTAACTCTAGCACATATTCCTTTCTGGGCTTGATGTACTTTAAAACTTCCTCACAGACTAACTCAAGTCACTGTTAAGTTGCAAGGGAGGTCAGATCTGATTCTCACAAAGCTAGGACTCTCAGCATATATATCCCTTCTGAAGGTAAAGTGACTGAAACTGCTTGTCTCCTCTGTACCCAGCTTTCATACAATCTTTAAAAAAGTAATCATTTTACTTCTGTGAACAGACTGTATCTAGCACTAGTCACTAGTGAGTATTTCTGCGTATCTTCAATCTTAAAAGTCTTAAAACGATTTCTCTTGGGACACCTGAGTAGCTCAGTTGGTTAAGTGCCGGTTAAGTGCCTGCCTTCAGCTCAGGTTATGATATCATGGTCCTGCTGCTTCTCCCTCTGCCTGTTGCTCTCTTTCTCCTTGACAATAAAGTCTTAAAAATTTTTTTTTCTCTTGATTTTGGATAATAACCATTGTTATATTGTTGATACCCAGGAGTTAAAAAGTGAGCTTCAAAGTTTCAAAATGCTCCAAGGAAAAAGTAGTTTATTGAACAATGTCACCTTATGTAAGAAACCAAATGTCACAGACACATTAAGTCTAAGAAGGATGGGGAACTGTCAAAATTAATACTGTAGCTCAATCACAAGGTCAAGGGTTCACAAATTCACCTATTAGAATTTCCCTAATGAATCACTCTCAAGTGGTAAGACCCATTCATCCTTATTTTTACTCAGAGCACTCAAGCAAAAGGTGCCTCTTTACCTTCCCTCCTCAGAGAGCCTCAGAGAGTCTGACCATCCAGGTCAAGAAAGTCCCTCTATTTTCTATCACAACAATGCTTTTGCTTCCAGAGAACCCATTCATCCATTTATACGTGTAACAAAGAAGGTGCTAAAGCAATCTTGAAACGCAGGACACAGGGAGGTTTAACACATCCTGACTTCAAAACGTACCACAAAGCTATTCTATTAATCAAACACAGAGAAGTGGAATACAGGCAGACAAAGCAATGATCATAGATAGAGAGCCCAGAAATAAACCCTTCCGCATACAGTCAAATAATTTTCAACAAGGGTGCCGAGAGAAATCATTTTGACTATTCAGGGTCTCTTGGGATTCTGTATGAATTTTATGATGGGTTTGTCTATGTCTGCAAAACACACTGTTGGGATTTCAACAGAAATTGCATTGAATTTGTAGATCACTTTCACATCAGAAAAAATTTTTAAACCTATTAAATTTTATCCAGCATTCCTAAATTGGAAAAGCAACCCAGTCAAATGAAAACTCAGAATGAATTTATATGCCATAGTAGCAAGGATCCAGTACTGAAGCTATGCTTTTCATAGAAGTTACTGAGCTTTTAGCACATTTACAAAGACCTTCATTTTAACTGGAGAACCTCAAAAAAAGGCCTACTGCTACTTTACAAAAATGCCTAAACCACCAATTCCTTACCAGCCAAAGCTAGCTGAAGCCCACTAATGTCCACAGACTGGCCCATGTTTCCAACGTCCATCAGTGCAATCTGTCGAGGTGTCTTTTTGAAGAGTTCTCTTGGGGGTGCCAGCATCAGCTGGGAAAGAAAAAACTTTTCTGGTGGAGTTATAGGAGGTAAAAACCCTGTAAACAAAAACGTGTAACAGTTTCTCCAATGGTTATTTTTAAAAATTAACTTGTCTCTGGTAAAATTAACATTTGCTACTTGCCATCTCCACTCGTATTTTAAAGACAAAACTATAATGAAGTTTCAGGTAACCAAATATACACATTTATGAAAATGTAACTAAACATGCCATTTGAAATTCTCTGACTTATGGCACTATCAGTGAAACTTAAGATTTTTTTAACTATGAAAAACTCTGTTTCAGGGGCATCTAAGTGGCTCAGTTGGTTGAGCGGCTACCCTTGGCTTGGGTCATGATCCTGGAGTCCTGGGATCAAGCCCCAGGTCCAGCTCCCTGCTCAGTGGGGAGCCTGTTTCTCCTTCTGCCTGCTGCTTCCTTGCTTGTACTCTGTCAAATAAATAAAATCTTAAAAAACAAAACAAAAAAACCCTTTGTTTCCAACATGCAAAGGCTGAAGCTTACACATGCAAACAAAAACAAATTAAAAAGCTAGTGCTCAGAAATGCTTCTTTCCCCTCTGCTGCCCTGAGCAACTGTACCAATCCAAGAGACAAGGAAGCATCAGCAGCACAAATATACATCTCATGCCTGCTTCAATGCACAATGCAGCTACAAAATTCTCACAGGGCCAAATGCTGTTTTCTTCTGTCCCACACTGAGTTGCTCACCAAGCCTCAGCCACCCAACAGCAGCACTGTCACCAGATTTTCTTTCCTCATTTCCATCCCCTCCCCTCCTCTGGCCAGGACTCCAGACCAGCCTTCCTAATCTCCCCTTGCTCCGAGTTTTGACTCCTACCCACCACCCCGTCACCCACAGGCCACATTCCCACTTACCACTTAGTTATATTTCTAGGTACAAAGCTGCATATTACTTGACCTGTTTGCACAGAATTAGACCCAAAATTCTGCACCATTATAAGAACCCCTCATAATCTAGCCCTGATCCACTTTCCTAATCTCATCTCTTGAACTCTGCTCCAATTCACATATCCTACACTTCAGTTGCACAAAAATCTTCCAGGTGCTCGAATTCCTGATTTCAAAACACCCAATAGACCCAGTTCTTTAAGAATACCTGACAGGGCCACATACTTCCCTCACACACCTCCTACCCCATGTCTAATCAACATCCAGCAGAAACATTACTCCCTCTGAGAATGTCTCCAGCCACAAAGGTAGCTGTTTGTGCCACCGAGCATGTCATATGTGACAGCCAGTACAACCATTACTACACTGCATTATGGCTACATTTATGTCTCCCCAACCAGACTGTAAGCTTCTTGAGTGCAGGGAAGCCACCTTATTTACATCTAGATACATTCTCTATCCTAGCTCTGCATCAGAATCACCTAAAAAACTTTAAAAGTATATCCATTAGGGGCACCTGGGTAGCCTTCAGCTCAGGTCATGGTCCCAGAGTCCCGGAATCTGAGCCCTGGGTCGGGGTCCCTGCTCAGTGGGAAGCCTGCTTCTCTCTCTCCCACTCCCCCTGCTTGTGTTCCCTCTGTAGCTGTGTTTCTCTCTGTCAAATAAATCCATTAGATGCTCATCCTAGACATAAAATATAAGCCTTGATGTTGATATTCTCTATTTTCTGTTTAATGAGAGTAAGGATAATAATGGTGAACAATTATTGTAAATACTTTCATTCCTCAAAATAACCCTATCGGCTAGGAATTATTATCTGCATCTTAATAAACAAACAGGTACAGAGAGATAAAATAACCTATCCATGGAGGGAGTCCTTCCCTGGCAAATTTGTATTTACAATGCAGTCAGTGGTCTGAATCTAGGTTTTTAGACTCAGCATTTGAGAATGACCATAAATCGTCCTCCCTTTGCCTAATGGCTCTCTGAGTAAATCCCACACTGTCCCCATTCTCTGCTAAGGGATCCTGAGGATACTGGGTTTTGACCTCCCATGATATGTTCCATTACTTTCTGGGCATCTTAAACTTCCTGAAAGCCTAATTCAGTACTAGTACCCTAAGGCCATCTTATCCAACAGGAAGCTTGCTCCTCTTAAGAGAGAGCAGTGAAGGAAAGAACCACAAGATGCTTTAGATCCAAAGCATGAACAACAATCAGCTTACAAAGAAGCCTCTTGTGCTATGAAAAACTTGGTATTGTCTCAAAATCCACTGCCTTCACCTTTTAACTCTCTGTATAGTGGCCCTACCTATACAGTGCTCTTTTTCTCCGCTGCTTTAGTACTGTGAGATCAAATTGTTCCCCACCTCTACCTACCTCCCCCAGTACACTGGTCTTTGTCTGGGTTTTCTAGGTACCCCTATTACTAATCACCATCCCTTCTGTGCCGTTCTCCTTTCCTAGCTGAGTTCTCCCAAAGTCAAGTCTCAAAGAATCTCTTTGAGTTTAAAAAGGGGAAGGAAGGGGAAAAGGGGAGGGGGGCAGCCTCGAATGAAACCCACTGATCTTATCTAATTGCACAAAAACACTTTTTACATAACGTCCAGTAGTCATGCGCTTTCTAACTTAGGCCATGAACTTGAGTCTACCTTCTATCCTCTCCATCACATCATTCAGAGACACGCATCAGACCAACGAAGGTGGCTGCAAAGTCCTTAAACACCGTTTAATGTCTGCTTCCTCCCAACAACTTCTTCGGGTTCTGAACTTCTATTTACTCGACTGAGACTTAAAACCGGGGGCAGACTGTCATTAGTTATAACGTCACACACCTCAGACGGGCTCTACAATAACGAAGTGTGATTGAATTGTTAAAACTGTCAAGCCCCACTCAGGGCCGAGGAATAATTTGCGGTGCCCTGAATCTGTAAATAGCTACCACTTCCCCACACTTTGCGGGGGCTGGGGAGGAATTAGATAATTTCAAAAGAAGACAATTTTAACCTGGGGATGAGTTTTTTAGCACAAGCGCAGGCGGAACGCACACCCGTCTTCGGGAGGGAGGGGCCCGCCGGGACCAGCGGGCGGCCCGCCTCGGGCTTACCTGAGAGCGGCGGCCTGTCGGGCTCCTGGCCGCCGCGGGCGGGCGGCGCGGGGTTGAGCAGGTGCGCGAAGCTGGCGGCAAAGGGGTTGGCGGCGAGCGGCTCCGTGCGGTACATCTCCCAGAGCAGGTAGAGCGCGGTGAGGCGCTGCGCCGCGCTGGGCAGCAGGTCCGGCTGCTGCAGCAGCATGACGAGCACCGAGCCCAGGCGGAAGTGGTCGGCCTTGCTGAAGTAGTGATGAAAGGCGGTAGACAGGCCCTCAAAAGTGCTGCCGCCGCCCGCCTCCTCCGAGATGATGCTCAGCAGGCTCGAGAGCTCCTTCGGGGTCAGGCTCATCCTGCCCGTGGGCCCCCCTGGGCCTCCACTGCCCGGGCCGGGGCCGCCTGCTCCGCCTTTGCTGCCGCCGCAGCCGCCGGAGCCTCCCAAGCCGCTCCTGGACGCTGACCCTACAGCTTCCCGGGCACTCCTTTGCTCCGCGGCGATGAGTAGCCTGCCAGACGCCGCGCTCACCCCGCCACCGGGCATCAACTTAGGCCGCTTGCCCTGCTTCCCGGCCGGAGTGGCCCTGGCGCCCGCTCGCCCCGTCCCCACAGCCGTAAAGCACGCTGTTACACGACAGCGTCGCAAACAAAACACGTCGGGGAAGCCAGACCGCCGCAGAGCCAGCTCGGAACGAACACGAGGGAGCTGCAGCGAGGCGGGGGAGAGGATGCGGAGTCGCTGGGTGGGCGGGGTGAAGCGGCCGGAAGTGGGGTGGGGGCCTTGCAAGGTTCTGGCCTTTTGCTGCGGAGGTCCCGGCGCGAGACCGCCTGGCGCTGGGGGCGGGGTCTGCACGTGCGCGACCCCAAGCGGTCCTCATCAGAGTACAGCAGGTGGTACCTCGCAGCTGGTGGTCATGATGAGTGTGGGCAATGGTATCGTCTGGAGGAATACATCTTAAATTGTAAATAGTTTCCCCAATATACCATATGTGACTGTTGGTGATTTTAAACTGTTTAAATGCGAGTCACCGAACGAGGATAGTTTTCATAACCAAAGTTCATTTCCAGTCTTACAGTCCTTTTTGCACAAATGGAATCACTGCACTTGAGGTTCTTGTACATGGTTATTTTAACAGGATTTTGAGAAAACAAATTAACAAAATTGTTGCGCAACCTTTTACTTTCTCTGCCTTAACGCGCTGATCCTGGGCCTTAACTCTGATTGGAAGCCCCCTGGGAACCTTTAGCAATAGTAAAGCCAGGGCCCAAAGATGGCGGCGTCAGTATTAAAAAAACAAAAACACCTCCCCAGGTGTCTCTGTGAACCCGGCCGAATCCCCAGATTTATCTAGTCCTTCCGTAGACCTAAAGGAACGTAAGGGATTTCTCCAGCGATTTCCACAAGGCAAGTTGGGGAAATCTGGTCTGCGCTGAACCATGTTAGCAGCTCAAGGATCCTTTAGTTAAGCGCTACCTTCATTCTAAAGTAAAACCGAAAGGAGAGAACTGGTTGGATCACCAGTATGCAAATTATGAAGGCTTCTTCAACTTACCGCTAGATTACCCGTTAGAAAGGCCCTGCCAAAACAACTTTTTTTTTTTTAAGTGGAGCCCAACAATAGGCTTGAACTCAGGAATCTGAGATCAAGAGGAGCTGACATCAAGAGTTGGACGCCCACCTGACTGAGCCACTCAGGCGGCCTCAAAACATTTCTAACAGCGCTATTAACAATTTGCTAATGCCTGGATTGTTGTGAAACTGATTCCAATTAGCTTGAAAATATTCTGATTTGGGGGCGCCTGGGTGGTTCAGTCCTTAACAGTCTACCTTCAGCTAGGGTAGAGATCCCAGGATCTTGGAATGGAGCCCCGTATTGGACTCCCTGCTAGGCAGGAAGCCGCTTCTCCCTCTCCCACTCCCCCTACTTGTGTTCCTTCTCTCGCTGTGTCTGTCAAGTAAATAAAATCTTAAAAAAAATTTCTCATTTTATTTTTTTACTATGGTAAATAAACATTGTGTTTGAGCCATTTTACGTTGTGGGGTCTATTTGTAATAGCAATATGAGTGTGTGTTTCTGTTTTTTAAAGATGTTCCAAAATATTTGAACATATTACCCACCACCACCAAAGAACTAAATACTTTTCTTTATGTGGGACCATTTTCCAAATTGCAATGATATCCGAGTTTCCTACATGTTCCCTGAAAACAATTCTCGGGTCCTGCATTAGTTTCCCAGTAGCAGCGAACTGGGTGGTTTAACACAACAGACATTTGTATTCTCACAGTCCTGGAGGCCAAAAGTCAAAATAAAGGTGTCGGTGGGCAGGGCTCTGCTCCCTCTGAAGGCCCTAGGGAAGAATTCTCCCTAGGTTCTGGTGGTTGCCAGCAGTTTCTGGCATCCCTTGGCACCATTTCAATCTCTGCCTCTGCAGTCACATGGCCTTCTTCCCTGTGTGTCTGGGTGTCACATGGCCTTCCTATGGAGACACCAGTGAGTAAGGGACAGGAGTGGCTAGATAGGAAGAGATAGGTAAGGGGCTACTGGATCAGACTCACAGAAATCCCAAAAATGTGGAGATGTAAGGAAATCAGAGATAAGGAAACACTCCAGACCACCCTTGCTCTTGATGTCGGAGGGGGGAGTCCTGTTTATGACAGTGTCCTGTGGTCAACAGAAAATAACCCGATAAGAAAGGCCCTGAAAAGAAGTGAGGCAGTAAAGATGTTATCACTGGTCCTTCATCAATGGTGCTGCCAGCAGAGAGGTCAAAAAGATTTAAGTTCCGTGGTTAGCTTTCCGTAAAAGACCCACCCTTATAGCCCTCAGGGCAACTCTGTCAGGGCCCCTCTCACTCCTGATGGCTTTTTTTCCTGGACTCTTGCTTAATAAAATCTCCTGTGGCTTTACTCACTCTCTTTTGTCCTTGAGATTCATTCCTCAACTCTGGGAGACAGGAACCTAGCTCTCTCACCTCCCCAGTCATTGGATTGAGGGTCCACCCTAATCCCAGTATGACCTCACCTTCATTGATTGTGTCGTCAAAAACTGATCTTTGTGCTTTGGGGCCAACATATAACTCGAAGGCAGAGTCTGGGCTAAAGCGAACCAATAGTTTATTGCTTTTGCAAGGCAAGGAGGCTGCAGCGGGCTACCGCCCTCTCAAAACTTAAGGGGCCCTCCCCCTCCAAGGAAGAGGCTGGGGAGGGGGATTATGGGGAAATACAGGATCCAGCCATTTTCAGCAGGAATTGTGTCTGTTCTCAGTCTCCTCAGTGTCGGTCATTTTTAGGGTGCTACCAGATTCCTGAAACAAAAAGCTAAGGAGGCAGGAGGGGAGGTTTGTGGAAGGGATGCAAAAGGTTACTTTAAATCAAGCTTCGCTGAAGAAACATCAGTGTAGCCATTTTTATTTTTGTGCGACTTGATGCTTTTTGAGCGTACTACAAAGACTCCCATTTCCAAATAAGGTCATGGTCTGAGGTTCCAAGGGGACATGAATTTTGGGGAGACACTATTCAACCCAGCAGAGGTTGAGGGGAGGAAAACATCTTCCTCGGCCCAAGGTTCTTCCGAGTAGACTAATAATTAAATTTACATGAGACAGATTAACAGGAGAAAAAAAATCCAAATTATTATAACTTGGGCACAGAGGTCCGATAATGAAATTAAACCTTAAGAAATGACCAAAGCAGAAAGTTTACATACACTTCAGACAAAGAGAAATAAATCTGTGAGGAACTGACAGGGCAAAGAAAACAACTTTGAGAGCTTCCATGAATAAGGAATTCTACACAGAATTCAGCCTGTGGTAGTAAATTAGTAAGAAGTAACAAGGGGTGTTGGTTTGCTCTAAATTTCCCATCTCTGATGATCTCTACTCCCAAGGAAGACTTCAGGGGTGCAGAGGAGGGCCTGAGTGTCCTTCTTACACAGGCTGTCTCTTAAGAAATTTTATTTTATGGGGCCCCTGGGTGGCTCGGTCTGTTAGGTGTCTTGAGATCTGAGCTTTTGTGATTCTTCTCACTTTTCCTTCTTTACTTCCAGGGATCAACCTCTTTGAGGTCTCCAGTGTAATCTGGAGAAGGCACAGCTCAAAGCGTGAACAGGCCTTCTGGTCACTGCAGTACCCGTCATGTCAGTGGGCGGCAAGCACGGGACCAGGTAACTCTAGGTGACGCGTGCCAACCCAAGTACGTCCTGGACCTAACAGGCCCGTTGATATCTCCTATGAACATGGAGTTGGCTTTTACAGAAAGCAAGTTAACACCTTTATTCTGCAGCTTGTAACTTGGGGAAACCTCTTATCTTTGCCTCTGAATGGCCAGTAGGGTTATAAATGTAAGTGCACCTTTTGGAAAAGTGATTTGGTAATATACAATAAGAGTCTGAAAGACATTAATAGCCTATGTTTAAATAACTCCACCTCTGAAAGTTCATCTTTTTTTAAAAAAAGATTTTATTTATTTATTAACAGAGAGAGAGATCCCAAGTAGGCAGAGAGGCAGGTAGAGAGAGAGGAAGAAGGCTCCCTGCTGAGCAGAGAGCCCAATGCAGGTCTCGATCCCAGGACCCTGAGATCATGACCTGAGCCGAAGGCAGAGGCTTTAACCCACTGAGCCACCCAGGCGCCCCCTGAAAGTTCATCTTAAAAAAGAATGAAGAGACCCTTTTTGGACAAGATATCCAGTAGCATTTATTTTCAACACTAACCCCTAAATGTCTAACAATAAGGGAATAGCTAGGAAATCTAGAACATCTCTATTGGCCGGATGCTATGTGGTCATTATAAATGTTGTTTACTGGGGCGCCTGGGTAGCTTGGTCCAGGTCATGATCCCGGAGTCCCTGGATTGAGCCCCACATGGGAGTTTTCTGCTCAGCGGGAAGCCTGCTTGTTCCTCTCTCACTCACCCTGCTTGTATTCTCTCTCTGGCTGCGTTTCTCTCTGTCAAATAAATAAAAAAGAAAAAAGAAAGAAAGAAAAAAAAAGAACGTTTACCAACCAGTTAAAATTAAATGGCAAATCTATATAGCTATTAAAAATGAATGCATTGTATTGATATGTTTAACAACTTGGATGGATCTCAAAGGAATTACACTAGGTGGAGAAAACCAATCTCAAAAGGTCACATGTTTATGAATCCATTTGTATAACTTTCTTTAAATGATAAAATTCTAGGGCTAAAAAATAGAGGAATGGTTTCCAGAGATTGGGGGGGTTGGGGGGGGAGAGGGGCAGAGAAGCGGATGTGATTCTAACCAAACAGATCTGTATGCTGCTTGTTTCCTAACTGTGATTGTATCTTATTGTAGTACAAGATGTTGCCACTAAGGGAAACTGGGTGAAGAGCAAAGGGGAACTCTCCCTACGAGGCGTTTTTTTTGTTTTGTTTTGTATTATTTTGCAATTTCCCGTGAATCAGCAATTATTTCCTTTTTTTTTTTTTAAATATGTTCCACGCCCAATATGGGGCTTGAACCCCTGACCCTGAGATCAAGAGTCACATGCTCCACCAACTGAGCCAGCCAGGTGCCCCTTCTTTCTTTTTTCTTCTTCTTCTTCTTTTTAAAGTAGGCTTGCAGTGATTTCAAAATAAAGTTAAAAAATATATACCAACAGTCCTGCCGTATAATGCTAAATGCCAAAAGCAAACAAAGGTGATATATACGTACACACACACACACACACACGCACGCACGCACATACATATTTAAAGTTGTAAACAGTGGTTGTCTTTAGATGGATACCTATTTTTCTTTTTACATTCATGTGACTTCCAAATCAACATGCGTTATCTTTGATGGAAGAAATCTTATTGAAAGACAGAAAACAGGGCTCCTGAGTGGCTCAGTTGGTTAAGCGACTGCCTTCGGCTCAGGTCATGATCCCAGAGACCTAGGATCAAGCCCCACATCAGGCTTCCTACTCAGCGGGAAGCCTGCTTCTCTCTCTCTCACTCCCCCTGCTTGTGTTCCCTCTCTGGCTGTGTTTCTCTCTGTCAAATAAATGAAATCTTACAAAAAAAAAAAAAAGGGGGCGCCTGGGTGGCTCAGTTGGTTAAGCGACTGCCTTCGGCTCAGGTCATGATCCCAGAGACCCGGGATCGAGCCCCACATCGGGCTCCCTGCTCGACGGGAGGCCTGCTTCTCCCTCTCTCACTCCCCCTGCTTGTGTTCCCTCTCTGGCTGTGTTTCTCTGTCAAATAAATAAAAAAATCTTTAAAAAAAAAAAAAAGACAGAAAACATCACTTGTAAGCATATGTTTGGGATTTGTTCTTTTTTTACTCACACACCTGCTACGTGTTCTTCCTGGAGTCTCTCCCATTTCCCAAACTGAAAGGAAGGCTAGATGTCCTCATCTCCTTCATTCTGCCTCCTGAGACTCCAGCAGCTTCAATCCACTTGCCATGTGGAACACCATAAAACACAAGGCAAAAAAGTCTAAGTCTCCCTGCCGTGCGGTCTACTTGCTCTTACAGGTAGTTTTTCTTATCCCTTTCACGTGGTTCTTTAGGAAAAAGCAGAGAGAGCCAAAAGAGAGAAGCAGCTTCCGTGGAAACATTTGGTTCTCTGCCCATTAGCGGAATAGTCACCTCCTGTGAATACATTAGCATCAGAAAGCTCTTTCCATTTTTTTAATTCTCTCTCAAAGCCCTCCCATATTCGGCCTGTGGTCCTAAATCATTTGGGGTTCCTTCTCAATTCAGGGCACTCAAACCATGTGACCAACAATGTCAGAATAATAGGAAGCCAGGGAGGTAGCCTCAAGCTTGAGTCAAGTTCACAGGGTTTGGGGCTGGGAGCAGCTCAGTGGACACCTGCCAAGCCTCTTTGCCAGCCCGTTGGCCCTGGCTGGGGCTACAGTGTGAGACCCGATCCCTGCCCTTGAGGAGCCTTTAGGCTAGATGAGGAGAAGCTTAGTCTTCCCTCTGCTTTGTATCTTTGGGCAGACTGTTGACCCCTCTGAACCTGAGTTTTCTCTTCTGGATAACAAAGAAAATCTACAGGGAAGCAAGCTGTTCTCGGGGTTCCCTCTGCACCCTCTTACCTATCTTGAGAACAAAGAGGAAAGAATTCGTTTTTTTCTTAAAAGATATTATTTATTTGGGGCACCTGGGTGGCTCAGTTGGTTAAGCGACTGCCTTCGGCTCAGGTCATGATCCCGGAGACCCGGGTTCAAGTCCCACATTGGGCTCCCTCCTCGGTGGGAAAGCCTGCTTCTCCCTCTCTCACTCCCCCTGCTTGTGTTCCCTATCTAACTGTGCTTCTCGCTGTCAAATAAATAAAATCTTAAAAAAAAAAAAGATTTTATTTATTTATTGAGAGAGAGAGAGAGAGAGAGCGCACAAGCTCACACAAGCAGGAGGGGCGAGGGAGCGAAAGGGAGAGAATCTCAAGCAGACTCCGCACTAAGCATGGAGCCCAATGTGGGCCCAAGCTGGGTTTATTTTTAAAGAATTAATCTTCCTTTGTGGATTTTTTAGCATGCAACTGGCTTCACGGTTCACCTTCTTCAGTAAAACTTTTTTTATTCTTTCGATGACCTCCACACAACCCATCTGAAATGAAATTGATTTCAAGCATTTCTAAATCCTCCCACTGAAAATGACCAAACTATGAACACCCCTTCTGTTCCTTCAGCAATAAATAGTCCTGCTGAAGAGAACTGGCACGGCCACTCATTCACCGCAAGGACAGAATTGAAAACAGCTACACTTTGTAAACTGCGAGTTAAGAACTCAGAAGGGGAAACAAATGAAAACTAAGTAGTTACTGCTCTCATTTGCCTGTGGTGGGCTTTGCCTTTACATATAATTGTCCTAGAGCTCATTATGTATGCCCCAGGGTAGTTTAGTGCCAGGTACAGGGCGGGTCATTTGGCATTTGGAAGTGATAGTAAGACCGAATTTTTCACGAATTACCTCATCCTATTGGGAAAGAAGCATAAAAGAAACAGCCTTGTGCCCAGGGTAGCATGGAGTCACAGGTCTGAACATGGGACCCCAAGCAGCTGTCTGGGCTTGAGTCCCCACCTGTCACCAGTCTCGTGAAGTGAGATCTAAGTCTGTTTCCTCATTTGCAAGTGGCAGATCTAATAGAACCAACTTTCAGAGAATTCTGCAAATAAGATGATGACCATAGAGGCTTGGCACAGTGCCTAGCACACAAAAACCTGCCTCCAATGACATTTAAAATCAGGCAAACCATAAAAGACTCTTACCTATAGGAAACAAACTGCGGGTCACAGGAGGAGATATGGGTGGGGGGGATGGGGTAACTGGGTGATGGCCATTAAGGAGGACACCTGATGGAATGTGATAGAGTCTGTGTTCAAAGGAGTGAGGCTGATACAAAAGCAGTGATCAAGCAAAGCTTTATTTCATGCCAAGCATCAGAATTCCACTGGCTAGGCCAGGGTGGTCTCTAAGGAGAGCACGACCCCGCCTAATTTCTCAGGTTAGCTTTTACAGGGCAAACCCCTTTGGGCGTTCCCACCTGGTCCTAAGTACTGGGAACTGGTCACCGCCCATTCTTAGTTTGCATCTCCACTGCTCAGGGTCTGGGAGGTTAAGGGGGTTAACTGATTGGGCATCTCCCCTAATCTGGCTCACCTTTGTTTTCCAGGAGCTGTTTGCCCATATTTCCTGGAGCTGTTTTCTGAGTAAACAAGATGGCGGCTTGGACATCCAAAGAGGTCCTTACAGAATGAGCACTGGCTGTTACATGCAATTGATCAATCACTAAATTCTACCCCCAACATGAAAAACACACTATATGTTAACTAAGTTGAATATAAATACAATTTGGAAAAAAAAATTATGCCCATGCAGGTCTTGGGATTCATGGACCGCCCACTGTCTCTATCTCCCAATTACCACCTTATTGTCCAAGAGCGTCCAGCTCTCCCTCTCACAGACAAGCAGTCCTCAGATTTACCAGACTCAGTAACTCTTTATTCTCTTAAAAACGATCAAGGACCCCAAAAAGTTTTTGTTTATATGGGTTATATCTCTCAAAAGTTACTATATTAGGGGCACCTGGGTGGCTCAGTTGGTTAAGCGACTGCCTTCGGCTCAGGTAATGATCCGGAGACCTGGGATCGAGCCCCACATCAGGCTCCCTGCTCGGCGGGAAGCCTGCTTCTCCCTCTCTCACTCTCCCTGCTTGTGTTCCCTCTCTCGCTGTGTTTCTCTCTGTCAAATAAATAAAAATCTTTAAAAAAAAAAGTTAGTATATTAAAAATTAAGGCTGATAAAATGTTAAAATACTTATTCACTTAAAAATAAGAATGAGGGTGCCTGGGTGACTCAGTGGGTTAAAGCCTCTGCCTTCGGCTCAGGTCATGATCTCAGGGTCCTGGGATCGAGGCCCGTGTCGGGCTCTCTGCTCAGCAGGAAGCCTGCTTCCTCCGCTCTCTCTGCCTGCCTCTCTGCCTATTTGTGATCTCTCTCTCTCTGTCAAATAAATAAATAAAATCTTTTTAAAAAATGAAAATAACAGAGAGAGAAGAGAGTGAGAAGAGAGGGAAGCATTATGTATCTTGAATGTCTGGCTTAAGGGAAGGGAGTTCAATTTTCCTATCTGTTTCTATACTTAATCTGTTGGGATATGTTTTGGTTGTTGTATAGGAAGACAACTCAGCCTCAGGTATTTAGATGAAAAGGGAACAGTTTACAGCCTTTTAAACATAATTCTGGCTATTCTTCAATACAACACCCAAACTCAACAAGTTATATAGTTTCTTTCTTTTTTTTTAAGATTTTATTTATTTGACAGAGAGAAACACAGCCAGAGAGGGAACACAAGCAGGGGGAGACACAAGCAGGGGGAGTGAGAGAGGGAGAAGCAGGCCTCCCGCCGAGCAGGGAGCCCGATGTGGGACTCGATCCCGGGTCTCCAGGATCATGACCCAAGCCGAAGGTAGTTGCTTAACCAACTGAGCCACCCAGGGGCCCAAAGTTATATAGTTTCTTAAAGGCTCTTTATAAAACAGATCGGTATCTGAAACCATATCAGTGAATTTCAATTTTCATGGTCATTTACATTAAAATCTATCAGTCCAGCTTGCACACTGTGGACATCTTTTACTGTGGATAATTCTTGGATGATCACACATTCATCATATGGAAAATACTGTTCACTGCAATATGCACATCTTCCAAATGTTGAGACATTTCAATGCACAATATAAAAAAATCACATTAATATTGACACTGATTAATTAGAAAAGTATTTTAAGTACTGGGAAGCTGTGAAGCTCGCAGTGGCAGAGACAAGTTTTCCAAAATTCTCATTTTCACATGAACCCTCAAATTTTACCGTTGGCAACAAAAACTACTGGTAGTTTTCCTTGACCTGACAGATTCTCTTCATTCATTTGCGGGAAAACATCTGCCAAGTGCAGCCATCGTTTGTTTGCTGATCATGCTTGCAAGTAAAAATAGTGTTGGGGGGGAGATTAATTCAGTTCATAATTATTCCAGTAAAGTGCTGAAGCGTTTTCCTTTGAAACGACTATGGACTTAGCAGAACAGCCTCTGTGTACTTCCTATTTTGTTAGAATATTAGAAAGGGATGTGCTTAAGGGATGAGATTTAATACAATTCTAAATGTTTACTGCTTCATCAGAACCATTTTTAAAAAATATTTTGTTTATTTGTGTAGAGAGAGAGAGCAGAAGCGGGGTGAGGGGCAGAAGGAAAAGCAGGCTTCCCATTGAGCAGGGAGCCTGATGCGGGGCTCGATCGCAGGACCCCGGGATCACAACCTGGGCTGAACTGAGTCACCCAGGCATTCTACTAAGGCCATTCTTAAGTGAAACTTGCTAGTATTCATTCCTTTGTTTCCTGTGAGTAGCCTGGAAGACTAGAGTTGCCAGAACAGCTTAGTGCCACAGGCTTGGCTGGTGCGAAAGGACCAGCAAGTTTACCCAGTGTTGCTACTGCACGGTCGGTGCAAATGTCAATGCAGTAAAAAAGGCAAAGAATGTCTTGCTTTTACTATGAAAATAACTGTGCCTTCCCTGACCTCCTGAAAAGCTGAAAAACTCTCAGGTACTCCCCAAGTTTCCATTGACCACACTTAGAAAACTGCCTTAGACTGGGGATCTACCACCTTCTTCTATCAAGAGCCAGATGGTAAGCATCTGGGGCTCTGCGAGTTGTATAAAGCCTGTTGCACCTACTCAGCTCTGCTGAGAGAGTACAGGAGCAGCCATGGATAGTATGTAAATCAAGGAGTGTGGCTGTGTCCCCACAAAACTTTATTTGCAAAAACAGGCAGATTTGCAACCCAGTTGGTAATTTACTGACCTCTGCTTTAGACAATCCAAACTGTAGATAGGCTTTTATTATTATTAAAGATTTTTATTTATTTATTTGAGAGAGAGAAAGCACAAGCAGGGGGAGGGGCAGAAGTCAGCGGGGAGCCCAATGCAGGGCTTGACACCAGGACTCTGGGATCAAGCCCAGAGCTGAAGGCAGATGCTTAACCAGCTGAGCCACCCAGGCGTCCCCGATGACCGGCTTTTGAACCACAAGTTGACTGCCTATTAGTGTCACATCAGCCAAACAAGTCAGAACACAACAAAATTGACCCCACCGTTCCTGTCTCACACCACCTCTTCCCCACACCCTCATAACAAGAGATATTGCAATCAGGGCTATGCCCTGTGCCTCCCCTAACATTGCACGCATCAGAGTTGCTTTGGTCAAGGTCCCAACAGGATACAGAAGTCATGTTCAAATGACATAACTTTGGGGGAGTTTGGGTGGGGTGTGCGGAGTCACAGGCGATGGCAGTGGGGTAGTTAACATCTCCAACTTCAAAGAAACAAATGGAAGGAAGGATGTCAGAAGCCAGAAGGAAAGAGTCATATAGGACTGTTGCCTTTCATACGTGCTAGGGAAAGAAATGCCCTAAATACCCTAGTCTTCTGCCTACTCACAGCTCCTGCTGGAGCAAACCTGGCTGGAAGCCAGAGGTTTAGGAAAGCTGCTGATGTGGCCCACAGGAAGGTGGCTCTCCTGCAGTAGAGAGCAGGGCGTAGAAATATGGATGGTGGCTGTAGGGGAGGCAGATGAAACAGGTGGCATAACAGTGTTCTAGAACTGTACCATCAAGTAGTCTGCCCACTGTGAGGTCAGGTGTATGCCCTTCTTCACCCTTGGATACCCAGCTCTCAGCCGGTGCCTAGCCCACTGTAGCGTTCAATAAAGGTCTGCTGACAAAGAATGACAAAGAGAGTCCCGGTGTTATGACTAGGAGGCCCTGTAGAGCCATACCCCTCGCTCCCACGCTCACCTGTAATCTGACCATTTGAACCTGCCACCCAGGAAACCACCAGCACCCAAATGTCCAGCACCTAACCTGCTCCTGCTGCTGGGCCAATGCTTCAGTGGGCCAGATCCCCATCCCTGAATCTGGGGCGAGTTCTCCAGATAAAGAGATCAGTGCCTAGACAGGCAGTGATCTGAGCTATTTCTGAAGTACAGAATCCTTCCTCAAACACAAGATCTCCGCAGGACCTAAGACTCTGGCAGCGCTTTCTGAGTTTTACCAGCAGAGGCCGCCCCTTTCATAAGAAATCCCGTACAGATCGCCGCTGAACCCTCTAGGTGGCCGGGCGTGCCTCTGTCATCCCACAGGCTCTAGGGGAACAACCTGGAACCCACTACTTGCAAAAAAGGAAACGTGTCATTGAACATTCCTTACGTTTTCCAAAACATTAAACATGGCTTATTTTTACCATCCTTTTATGATTTTTAAAAACATTACTGAGTTTTCACTACCTTCTTTTTAATTTGTTAATTACGTTAATCTGTATCCTTTATCTCTAATAAACTGTAACTGAGAGTATAACTGCTTTTTTGAGTTCTAGGAGTCCTAGCAAATCACTGGACCTGAGAGTCGTGTTGGAGACCTCTGCATTGCAACATTGCTTTTAAGTTAAAATGTAATAAAGAGGGGCGCCTGGGTGGCTCAGTCATTGAGTGTCTGCCTTCTGCTAGCGTTGTGATCCCAGGATGGGCCCGGCATCAGGCTCCCTGCTCGGCAGGAGGCCTGCTTCTCCCTCTCCCCCTGCTTGTGTTCCCTCTCACTGTCTCTGTCAGTGGATGAATAAAATCTTTAAAAAAAAAAAAAAAAGAATCTCTGCTCCTTGATTCCTCTTTTTTTTAAAAGATTTTATTTGACAGAAAGAAACACAGCCAGAGAGAAGAAACACAGCCAGAGAGGGAACACAAGCAGGGGGAGTGAGAGAGGGAGAAGCAGGCTTCCTGCCGAGTAGGGAGCCCCATGTGGGGCTCGATCCCAGGTCTCCGAGATCATGACCTGAGCCTAAGACAGTCGCTTAACCAACTGAGCCACCCAGGCGTCACCTCCTTGATTCCTCTTTTAAAAAATGTAATAAAGATAGCATATTCATCTTTAATAAACAATTAACATATATTCACTCACTACTTAATGAAAACTAATGAAAACACTACTCAAAACTAATGAAAAGCCTCAATTTTGGGGCACCAAGGTGGCAGTCATTAAGCTTTTGCCTTCCACTCTGGTCATGATCCCGGAGTCCCGGGATCAAGTCCTACATCGGGCTCTCTGCTTGGCAGGAAGCCTGCTCCTCCCTCTGCCATTCCCCCTGATTGTGTTCCCTCTCTAGCTGTGTTTTTCTGTCAATAAATAAATAAAATCTTAAAAAAAAAAACCTTCAATTTAAGACCTGTGAAAGCAGGGTCTCAGTATTTTAAGCTTATAGCTCATTTATTAACTTGTCAAACAGCCCAGTGATTTCCTGGTACAGTTAAAATCCTATCTCCTTTCTCTTGTTTACAAAAATCAACTCTTTGACTTTATGTGGTGATGCTTGTCTCCCTCCATCCATGCTCTGTTCACCTTGGCCATTCTTCTGTCCTGCAAATAGGCCAACTCATTGCAACCTCAGGGCCTTTGCACTTGCTCTTTTCTCCATCCAAAGAGCTGGGTCCTTCCTATTTTCTCATTCTCAGTTTCTCCCAGAGATTTCTCTGATCCTGAGGGACATAGCCACCCACCAGTCGCCACATCATCACCCTCCTTCAATCTTTGTACTGTAGTCATCTTTGCCTGGTAGTGTTCTTGATGTTTATTGATGTTATTTATTGATTTGTGTCTTTCTGGTCCCAATAGAATATATGTTCCATGAGAATAGGGATTTTAAGTGTGTTACTCTCTTAGGACCTACAAGAGTTCCTGGCACAAAATATATGCTCAGTAAATATTTGCTTAGCAAATGAACAAACAAATGATTGACTGGTCATTATCACATGTTAGGAGTAAAAACATCTCATTCATTTTAGGATGGTGATTCTCAATCTTGGTTTTGCATTTAGAATCATCTGAGTAGCTTTTTTAAAAAGTTGCACCCAACACCAATTAAGTGATAAACTCTGAGTGTTAGGCCAAGATAACAGTTCTTTCTTTTTTATTTCCAAGGCTATGTCTAAAGCCTGGTCTCAAAGATTGTGCATATCATTACTACTAGATGGCATTAGAAAAACTGGTCGGACATCACCAACCAAAGCCTTAAACCCCACACTCTTAGCTAACCATGAAACCAATATTTCACTACCTTTTTTTTTTTCCCCCAGAGGCAATTCTTTTTTTTCCAATTTATTTATTTGAGAAAGTGAGAGCATGAGTGGAGGGGCAGAGGGAGATGGAGAAGCAGACTCTGGGCTGAGTAGGGAGCCTGATGCAGGGCTCAACCAGGTCCTTGGGATCGTGACTTGAGCCGAAAGCACTTAACCAACAGAGCCACCCTGACTCCCTGCAATTTCTTTTCTTAATTACCCCCTTTTTTATAGAGGGGAAAAGGAGGGGGGCATAGGGAGAGGGAGAGGATCTTTTTTTAAATTTAAAAGTAATTAATTAACATATAATGTATTACTAGTTTCAGAGTTAGAGGTGACTCATCAGTCTTATATAATACCTAGTGCTCATTACATCACATGCCCTTCTTAATGGCCATCACTAGTTACCCCACGCCCTCACCTACCTCCCTTCCAGTAACCCTCAGTTTATTTCCTGTGACTAAGAGTCTCTTATGGTTTTTGTCCCTGATTTCGTCATTTTATTTTTCCTCTCCTCCCCCATGCTCCTGGTTTTGTTTCTTAAATTCCATATATCATTGAGATTATATATATGATTGTCTTTCTCTGATTGACTTATTTCGCTTAGCATAATACCCTCTAGTTCTGTTCATGTTGCTGCAAATGGCAAGGTTTCCGTCTTGATGGCAGAGTATTCTGTTCTGTGTGTGTGTGTACCACATCTTCTTTATCCATTCATCTGTCGATGGACATCGGGGCTCTTTCTGTAGTTTGGCTACTGTGGACATTGCTGCTATAAACATTCAAGTGCACGTGCCCCTTCGGATCACTACATTAGTGTCTTTAGGGTAAATACCCAGTAGTGCCATTGCTGGGTCATAGGGTAGCTCTATCTTCAACTTTTTGAGGAACCTCCATACCGTTTTCCAGGGTGGCTTCTCCAGCTTGCATTCTCACCAACAGTGTAGGAGGGTTCCTGTTTCTCTGCATCCTCACCAACATGTCATTTTTTGACTTGTTAATTTTAGTCATTCGGCTGGTATGAGGTGGTATCTCATTGTGGTTTTGATTTGTATTTCCCTGATGCCAAGTGGATGTTGAGCATTTTTTTCATACATCTGTTTGTCTTTGGAGAAATGTCTGTTCATGTCTTCCACCCATTTATTGAATGGATTATTTGTTTTTTGGGTGTTGAGTTTGAGAAGTTCTTTATAGATTTTTGGATACTAGCCCTTTCTCTGATAAGACATTTGCAAATACCTTCTCTCACTCTGTCTGTTGTCTTTTGGTTTTGTCAACTGTTTCCTTTGCTCTGCAAAAGCGTTTGATCTGAAGTCCCAATAGTTCATGTTTGCCTTTGTTTCCCTTGCCTTTGGAGATGAGTCTAGCAAGAAGTTGCTGTGGCCAAGGCCACAGAGGTTGCTGCCTGTGTGCTCCTCTAGGATTTTGATGGATTTCTGTCTCATATTTAGGTCTTTCATCCATTTTGAGTCTATGTTTGTATATGGTATAAGGAAATGGTCCAGTTTCGTTCTTCTGC
This sequence comes from Spilogale gracilis, assembly GCA_004023965.1. Classification (NCBI taxonomy): domain Eukaryota; kingdom Metazoa; phylum Chordata; class Mammalia; order Carnivora; family Mephitidae; genus Spilogale; species Spilogale gracilis. The sequence continues at coordinate 36,357 of PITA01016594.1, forward strand.
ATGTGGCTGTCCAATTTTCCCAAAACTATTTGTTGAAGAGACTGTCTTTTCCCCATTGGATAGTCTTTCCTGCCTTGTCAAAGATTAGTTGACCTATTATTACTTTTTGAAAGATTTTTTTTTTTAAAGATTTTATTTATTTGACAGAGAGAAACAGCCAGAGAGGGAACACAAGCAGGGGGAGTGAGAGAGGGAGAAGCAGGCTTCCCGCCGAGCAGGGAGCCCGATGTGGGACTCGATCCCGGGTCTCCGGGATCATGACCTGAGCCGAAGGCAGTCGCTTAACCAACTGAGCCACCCAGGTGCCCCACTTTTTGAAAGATTTTTAAAATTTATTTGAGAAAGAGCAAGAGCATGCACGAGTGCACATGAGCAGGGGCCGAGGAAGGAGGGGGAGAGGCAGACTCCTCCCTGAGCAGGGAGTCCAACATGGGACCGGATCCCAGGATCCTGGGGTCATGACCTGAGCCATCCAGGTGTCCCTCACTACCTTTTATTTTAAAGTTAAGGAAATCCACAAGATCAACTGTAATTTAAAATTATATACTTCCTTCTAATATAAATACCAACCCAAATGGTGAAAGAAAGATAAATCTACAATATGTGAAATTATTTTTCTGAATTTTAGTTATCTCTAATCACTTTCCCGTAAAGAATAAAACACATTAGGCACATAGTACATTACCATCAGAAGCACTATCCGCCTGTCACCCCAGCTAAGAAATAAGAAAATACAAATATAACTGTGATCCCCTGGTCCCTGGGTACATGTCTCCTCTCCCTACCCCACCCTTCCTATTCTGAAAAGCCTAAATCTATGAATATGCTTGTATATCTTCACGATCTCTCTAGAGACACCATAGATACACCAAAGACACATAAGCCTATGTCTGGATTTTAAAAGAATCTCTCTTTTCTTTTTACTCACCTGACTTGGCTTGAAATCTTTTTTTTTTAATAATAGTTTTATTGAAGTATAATTCAAATACCATACAGTTCACCCATTTCATGTATACAACTCAATGGTTTTAAGTACAGAATCCATCTCTTTTAGGGTCTACTTTCTTTTTTTTCTTTTTTTTTTTAAAATATTTTATTTATTTATTGGACAGAGACAGAGATCACAAGTAGGCAGAGAAGCAGGCAGAGAAGGAGGGGGAGGCAGGCTTCCCTCTGAGCAGAGAGCCTGATGCGGGACTCTATCCCTGATGCGGGACCCTGAGATCGTGACCTGAGCTGAAGGCAGAGGCTTTAACCCCCTGAGCCACCCAGGTGCCCTAGGGCCTACTTTCTAAGATGGGCTCTGGATCCTTCAGAAATGTTCTCTGATCCCCTCTTCACTGGTCATGTGTGAAGCCCCCACCTGCTTCCCTGGCTTTCCTTTGGAGCCACCAATATCCTCTCTCATATACACATTTTCCCCGTCTCCAGATGGCTAAAGAAAAAGGCCTGATGGGACACCCAGAAAACTGGGGAGGGGGGCACTGGGGAGAATTTAGCAAGTGCATTGGATGAGCTTCTTTATGGTTGGAAAGTTTCACAGGTGGCCTGTCTACCATTTTGAATTTTTAAAAAGATTTTATTTATTTAATTTGATAGAGAGAGACAGTGAGAGAGGGAACACAAGCAGGGGGAGTGGGAGAGAGAGTAAGGAGCTGAGTAAGGAGCCTGATGTCGGGCTTGATCCCAGGACCCTGGGATCATGACATGAGCCGAAGGCAGACACTCAACAACTAAGCCACCCAGGCGCACCTACCATTTTAATCTTTTTTTAAAAAAAATTTCTTTTAAGTCTTATTTCTTCCCAGCATTTGTCTGGTTCTAATCCTTCTAAATGGAAAACACCAAAAGAACCACAGGAAGGCAGAACATCTTCCTACTTTCTGGAGCACAAACTCTGTGTCTCCTGCTCTCCTTTCCACCTTACTGAGGATAAATGACCTCCTCACACTGACTCATTCATTCGCAAACAATGACAGGGGATATGGCCTTCAGGTAGAAAACATTTTAAGTCACAGAATTCCTTTTAACAGAAAAATTGCACCAAATGTCATAGAGAGCAGTCCACTGGACTTTGAAGAATAGTAAACTAGAGCAGAACAAGTGTTGACTTCCACTGAAGTTCCCGCTGGCGACTCAGACTGCAGGCGCGAGCTGGTATAGGCTCAGCTCATCACTGACTTTGTCTCTGGCCCGGCGGAGACCATGCTCCTGGGCTCAGAAGAAGGGAGACCATGAACACACCATGTCCAAACTGGAGATCCTGGTGAATGGTCAACTGTGCTTACTGGAATTTCCCTGGGAGCGTGTCACCCGGGGTAGAGAAGGAGAGTCCTGGGTCAGGAGATGATGGTTTGATGTTTCGAGATGAAGGATGGTTTACTGTTCACACGTTAGATCACAACCCTCTTGGAGCTTCCCAGGTGTCATCTGCAACCAGTCCCCATATAGGGAGGGCAGGGACAGACTGAAGAAAGAAGCAGGCCACTCCAGATTGGTAGGTGACAGTTTTGTTTTGTTTTGTTTTAAGATTTTATAATTTGAGAGAGCGAAAGTGAGAGACAGAGCAGGAGCAGAGGGGGAGGGGCAGGGGAAGAGGGAAAAGTAGACTCCTTGCTGAGCAGGGAGCCTGATGTGGAACTCATCCTAGGACCCTGAGTGGAACTGAGCCACTTAACCGACTGAGCCACCCAGGGGCCCTGGTAGGGGACAGTTTTAATTAAAAAAAGAAACCTACATATGAGGCTCGTCTTTGGTGGAAAGCAAGATGAATGGATCCCCAAATGCACCTGCTAAATCTTAAAAGTTTATAGAGACCTTAATTGGGTTCCGTCAGGTACACCAGGCAGGTGTTCTCAACTGTGTGTCACTCTCTCAAGGCTATGTCCTGGGAGCAGGAACAGCAAGCAGAACGCACATTCCAAGGACAGGGGAGGGGGTAAGGAGCCTCTCAGTGCTGGGATCCAGCTCACAGATCAACTGGTGGCCACGTCTTTTTGAGGGCCTTCCCCAATACTCATAGCAATAGCATCAGCCAGCCCAGTTGCACTTGGGGGTTCCCAGAGCCCCTGTTCCCCGGCAACACAGATGGCCGTGTGACGCCAGCACCACAGTGGGTTACACTGCAGAAGGAGCCAGAGCGTGTGGAAACGACATCTTTAAGAACAGACGACAGACATGTCTGACCTTCGTTACAGAGAAGGCCACCTTTAGTCATGCCTCCCCTTTGACCAGGCTGTTTGTTATACTCAGATCCCTGGAAAGACAATCCTAACCAGGGGCACCTGGGTGGCTCAGGGGATTAAGTGTCTGCCTTTGGCTCAGGTCATGATCCTGGAGTCCTGGGTTTGAGCCAGGAAGCCTGCTTCTCCCTCTCTCACTCCCCCTGGTTGTGTTCCCTTTCTGGCTGTCTTTCGCTCTGTCAAATAAATAAAATCTTTTTTTTACAAAAAGAAACAACTAAATTTCACTTTAGATGTTCCAAGAGTGTCTTCTCCAGGCTGAGAACTTATGAGAGAGAAGTGGTCAGTAAATTACATTTCCCTAACCAGATGGAAGATTTTCATTTCTTGTTACTTTGCTACGAGAACAGAGAAAAATAAATCTTTGGAAAGGTGTATACTATAGAAACGATTAAAGATAAATTTATATTTACCTGTGTCTAGGAAAATATTACCTTTCGATTAATTCTTCCTTTTCTGCTTTCCTATAAGTGTAGCCTGAGGTGGGGGCTTTGTTTTTTGGAGCAGGGGAGTGCAGGCGAGGCAAAGGAGCACCTGTATACAGAGGGGAGTAGGAGCACTGGGGGTGTGTGTGGACAGAGTATGCAGGAGGAGAAAGGAAGGCTGAAGAGAAGGGTAGGAGAGGCAGGGTTGAAGCGGAAGCAATATGTGAGCATCTTAGGAAGGTTAGGCAAGAGAGGCTGCGGCAGATTTTTAAAAATGTTTTCTGGTGTGTTTTCTGGTCAGTGGAAGGTTTCTGTCTCCTCTCCCTGAAACTTTATCCACATTATTTGGGGATGTTTTTCAGTGAGTTTGGGGTTTTTTAAAAGGTAGGGCTGCATAACCTTGGCCTTGGGATATGGGGTGACAACAGAATAGCCTGGGGAGCCCAGTACGACTTCAGTTAGAACATTACTTTTTGGGGCACCCGGGTGGCTCAGCTGGTTGAGCGACTGCCTTCTGCTCAGGTCATGATCCTGGGGTGTCAGGATCGAGTCCCACATCAGGCTCCCTGCTCAGCGGGGAGCCTGCTTCTCCCTCTGACCCTCCCCCCCATTCTGTCTCACATAAATAAAAAGTTTTAAAAAAATAACATTACTTTTCACCCCCAAACCCATGCTACTGTTTTACCTGTGCAGTGACAGGAAGCGCCAAGGCACTGAGCAGACTCGTTGAGAAAGTCAGCTTAGCTTCGGGCAAGGCGCGTAATCACCTGCAAGGCACGACGGGCTATCTGGGAAATATGTGTTAGAGAAGACAGAAGCGTCTGGAAGGCCCATCTTGGGCCGCAGCTGCCCTAAGCTGTAGAGAAGGCACCCCGCCCTCACTGCCTGCCTGGTACACGTGTGTTCTCACGGCTCCTTTTTCTCTCCTGTGTCCCATCGAGCACATTCCAGCACATTCCGTACCCACCGCCCCTCTGAGCTCCCTCTTCGTTTAGCTTCGGAAGCAGGCGTCACATACCTGATGAAGCACCGACCACCTGTATGCCTGAGTGCTCGCGCCCAGCAGGGCGCTCTGACCCGACCGGCGTCACCGTGTTTAATCCCCGCCACCGCTCAAGCTGAGGCAAAACGAAATCTTTCTCCCCTTCCGCTGAGGAGGCCGAGCTGTGGAAAGCTCTCGAAGAGACTGCTCCAGTTGCTCTGAGGGGGAGCGGGGACAGCAACAGCGCGGCCTCTGACTTCACGCTGGAGCACTGGGCGCCAGGAACTGCAGAGAGGGATGGGGGGCGCTAAGAGAGCACAAGAAACGGGGGCCGATGCAGCGCAACTGGTGGCCGCCATCTTGGAAGGCCCATCGTGCATCAGGCCTGACTGTGATCCTGGGCCCTGAGGAGGGAGCAGATGCCGCTGGGAGGCGGGAAGTGACCTGGACGGGGTCACACAGAGGCAGAGCCAGGGTTTGGCTCCCCGTATCACCCCGCCCCTCCCATCTGGGTGCCCACAGGCAGCCAGGCCCGTGGGCCTCGCACCCCCTTCACAGCCGCCTGTGTCGGGTGGGCCCCAAGCTGGCTTTGGCGGTAGCTCAGGGTACCAGGCAGGGGTCCCACCTTGGACGGGTGTGCCAGGCCTGCTCTCCAGCTGGGAGACCCTCCCAAGGCACACATCCCAGGCACGCAGTGCGCCTTTTCTAACCCTTTTTATGAATCTATATTCCTCGCCTTCTTTCTCACTACAGCATCTTCCGTGGCTCTTATTCTCTCGCGCAACACCACTTGAGGTGGAAAAGGCTTTAAATGCACCTTCATGAAGCATAATAACATCATATGCCTTCAGTGAGGAGTTATTGATTTTTGGGTGTAAAATATTAATGCATCTTTTGGGCTGTTTATGTCCTTAGACTACAGAGCTCACAATGTCTCCTGATGCACCAACCACACTAAGACCTGGTTTTATTTCTGGGAAAACATAAGTATTTACCACTAGCATTACCTCCCCTCCCGCCTTCTATTTTTGTTATATGACCAGACACTAAATAATAATGGCTATGGGTTGCCCGTGTTAATGCATTGGCTGTTTTTTCAGGATTCTGCCTCGTCTGTTCATATACAGAGCCATATTTTCCCATTAGTATCCCACTGACCTGACTTTAAGTTGAGCGATTTAAATGCATCGACTTAATTGTTCCTGTGAAATTTTGTCTCTGATGAAGTAAAAATGAAAAAAGTTTTTGGCATGGGATCTTCCAAATGTTCCTCTGTTTTTTTGTTTTGTTTTGTTTTGCTTTATAGAAATACACATGATTGATGGCTATGTTACTGTGGAGTCAGAATACCTGCTCTGGCTGCACACTGGGGGCTGGACTCTGAGGCCAGATGGAGGGAGGTGGTCCAGGAGCAGAGGCCATACTGCTTGCTCTCAGGGGTTTCTTCATATGCTGTCAATCAGTCAATCAACATGGATGCCCATTCTGAAGCTACATGTGCTAGTTGAGCAATGTTTCCCAAAGTCTGTGGTACATATGGTACATATGGTACCATACTATATGTCATTGAATTTTTTCCTCCTAAGCATACAGAGAGATCACATTGTATCTTGAGAGATGAGACTATCATGGCCAAGGCCATGTGGGTAACATCTAGATCCAGCCCATAGAAAACTATCAACCAAGCTCCTTCATTCTCTCCCTTCCCTGGCTGGAGGCCATGTGTTCTAGATGATGTGGTTATTAGAGGGAGGAGGGCCCTGGGGCTCACATTGCACCCCAACATGAATGTTCATGCCTTTCATTGCATTAGGTTGCTATTTCCCTGAAACAGACAATCCTTTCCTGACTGTCCAAATGTGTGCTAGTTCAAAAACTTATTAAGTTCCTTGTTTGTTCATTTATTGCTCAAATAATTTGAAAAACTTTGGGTTAGACTTATTTATTGCAGAACTTCTCAATGACTTTATTATTCTACTATGGGTTGTGAATCTTCTACAGAGCTTTGACACACTCTTATTTGACCATGGGGTCTTTTTTCTGCAGGTGGCTCATGGGAAGAACATTCTAAAAATTCCACTTGGGGGAGGGGACTGTAGGTGGTGCAGTCAGCTGAGTGTCTGGCTGTGGGTTTCAGCTCAGGTCATGATCTCAGGGTCTTGAGATGGAGCCCTGTGTCAGGCTCTGTGCTCAGTGCAGAGCCTGCTGAAGTTTCTCTCTCCCTCTCCCTCTTCCCCTTCTTGTGTTCTCTCTTTCTCTCTCTCTAAAATAAGGAAGGAAATATTTTTTTTTGAAAATCCACTTGGGGGAAATACTGCACTACAGGACTGAAAATGGTCATAGTCTTTTAAAACTTCAAACAGGAAGAGGTGGCATCACTTTGCCCCATGATGTGTCTTTGGAGGTTTCTTTTCTTTTCTTTTCTTTTCTTTTCTTTTCTTTTCTTTTCTTTCCTTTTCTTTTCTTTTTTTAAGATTTTATTTATTTGACAGAGAGAAACACAGCCAGAGAGGGAACACAAGCAGTGGGAGTGAAAGAGGGAGAAGCAGGCTTCCCGCCGAGCAGGCAGCCTGACAGGGGGCTCGATCCCAGGATTCCGGGATCATGACCTGAGCTGAAGGCAGAGGCTTAACCACTGAGCCACCCAGGTGCCCCATCTTTGGAGGTTTCTGAGACAGTGCTCAGGGGTTTGAACACAGCCATCATCACCATCTTTGAGGAGAAAGACAAAGACTGTAATTATAGTAATACACATTTTATAAAATATTTTCCAAAGTTTTCAAGGCTTTAGATCAAGAGAATGCCAGTCAGCTGGTTCCCTGGGGCAGGAATGTCTATGTAGCACTAAATCATCATTCAAAACACAAACAATGAAAGAAAAAATAGACAAACTGAATTCATCAAAATTGAAAACTTTTATACTTCAAAGAATATTATCAAAAAAGTGAAAAGAAAACATATTTGCAAATTATATATGTTAAGGGACTAGTATCCAGTATACATAAAGAATAGATACAGCTCAGCAATAAAAAGACAAATGATCTAATTAAGAAATAAGAACCGTCTTTCTACAAAGAAGATACACAAAGGTCAACAAGCATAGGAAAAGATGTTCATATCTTTAGTCATTAGGGAGACTGAAACCAGAATGAGATTCCACCAGTCTACACTAAAAAAGATAGACCATAAGAAGTGTCAGCAAGGATGTGGGGAAGTTAGAACCCTCAAACAGTACTACTGGGAATGTAAAACAGTGGGTACAGCTGCTTTGGGAAGTGGTTTGGCAGTTACTCAAAAACCTAAACATAAAATTACCATATGACTAAGCAATTCTACTCCTAGGTACATACCCCAGAGAAATGAAAACATGTCTATGCAAAAACTTGTATAGAAATGTTCATAAGAGTATTATTCATAATAGCTAAAAAGTGGAAATAATCCAAACGTCCATCAACTGATGAATGGATAAAGAATATATGGTACATTCGTACAATGGAATACTCTTTGGCAATAAAAAGAAATCAAGTACTGATACATGTTACAACAGAGATGAAACTTGAAACATTATGCTAAGCAAAAGGAGCCAAACACACACAAAAAGAAGCCATATATTCCATCTTAATGAAATTTCCAGAATAGGCAAATCTATAGAGACAGAAAATAGGTTAATGGTTGCTAGGAGCCAGCAAGAGATGGGAATGGGGTGCTAAAAAGAAGTCCAGAATTGAGTCATTTGCCCTCTGTCACAGAAAACCAAGATTTAATAACAGTTTCAACCTCCCCCATAAACGTCTTAACCAGTCAGTCAGGAATTTTCTGGTCAGTACCAAGGAGGTAATCTGTCACATCAGCCCTCCCCATCCCCCCCCCCCCAAGGAAGATGAGGTAATCTGCATGATAAGACCTCACGTTCTTCCTCCTAGTGAAAGTGACCTCACCTGAAATAATTGTTCTTTGTTTGTTTGTTTTGCTAATAACTTCTTACACCAGCCTCCTTCCTATAAAAACAGTCCATTTTGTACTACTCCTCGGAGCTTCTTTCTATTTGCAAGATAGGATGCCTCCCAATTCCCAAGTCATTTAATAAAGCCCGTTAGATCCTCCGATTTACTGAGTTCAATTTTTGTTTTTTAACAGAAGAATGGAAAATGGCTGCTAACGGGTACGGGTATCTTTTAGAAGGGATAAAAATTATGGAATTAGATGATGGTGGTGGTTTATTGCCCTGTGAATGTACTAAAAACCACTGAATTTTACACCTTAAAAGGGTGAATTTTATGGTTCATTAATTATGGCTCAATAATAATTTAAAAATCACTAGAATAAGTTGCAAGTAGGGTGCCCATTAACTCCACATGAGACCCTTTCCATAACTAGCAAAGCAAAATGTGAAATGCTCTGAAGAGGGGGAAGAATATCCCCAAGTCAGTCAGTGTGCCATTCCTCAATAGCACCACACATCACTGTGGAAAATTTTTGCAGTGTGCATGTGGATAACTGTCCTGTGCGCAAGAGACCCAGTCCTGAACTTGACATTAACTGTCTGACAAGATAGTGCCAGACAAAATAATGTCCAGATTAGTGCTGATAACGGAGATGAGTGATTTATTTTATAACCTAAATTATAAACTCTTTAATATTTTTGCCATGAAATTGCCAGATTCGGAAAATATAACAAAATATAACAACAACTGGAGAACAAGAACTCTGGAAAAGTAGGCAGGTGTTTGCTACACACAAGCCAGAAGACAGAGCCTGTAATACAAACATAGTCTGAGGAAAACTGTGTGAGTGTGAATGATTCACACTCTTGCCGTAAGGAAAAACAGAAAAATGGCGACGTACAAGACAATTCTTTTTTTTTTTTTAAGATTATTTATTTATTTATTTGACACAGAGAGAGAGATCACAAGTAGGTAGAGAGGAAGGCAGAGAGAGGGGGAAGGAGGCTCCTGACTGAGCAGAGAGCCTGATGCAGGCCTCGATCCCAGGACCCTAAGATCATGAGCCGAAGGCAGAGGCTTTAACTCACTGAGTCACCCAGGTGCCTGACA
>PITA01016595.1:0-46168 GCA_004023965.1 Spilogale gracilis
AAGAAGAAGAAGAAGAAGAAGAAGAAGAAGAAGAAGAAGAAGAAGAAGAAGAAGAAGAAGAAGAAGAAAGTGGTGGAGGAGAAGGAGGAGAAGAAGAAGGAAAGAAGAAAGAGAAGGGGAAGGAGAGAAGAGAAGAAGGAGGAGGAGGAGAAAAAAGAAAAATAAAGAAAAAAAGGAAAGAAAAAAATGGCTAGATGGCTTTTTGTAATAATCCAGTTTAGAAGTTTTTAAGTTGTCCTATTTATTTCTGCTAGTCATGTAACTTTTATGACAATATATATACTTGAAAAAAAAATTTAAATAAAAACCCAAATAATTCTACATGACTTTTCTATAAGAAAGCTATAGTTGTCTGCCTTCTATACCTCTATTATATTACTGATCTTTTAGGTGGTATTCCTCAATTTAAACCTGACCTATAATTTAGAATATGAGAGTTTTTTCTTTCATCATACTGTTTTCCCTTCTCTCGGGCACCAAAACAAGATTTCATGTTTTTTGTCACAAAAATTTACCAAAAAATTGGCTAGAACTTAAAACTCAAATGCAAATAAAGAAGCTAGAAAGTCTTACTTTTTACATCAGTTGGGCTCATTTTAAGTATGTTTATTTGTTTGTGTTGACCTAAATATTTTCATTCTGCTAAGCAAAACTTGTATTGAAATATACAATTTAAAATCATGCAAAAACGGAGACATGCATACTACATATATGTTTCTCCTTGTCACATAATATTTACATTGCATTCACTATTATTTCATTATTTTTTATTTCTTTTTATTATAATTTATTGCATTATTCTTTGATTTATGTTTCTCTTGGTAAAACTCATATATAATGAATGGGAAAATATATAGACTCACTCTGTACAGTTTATCTCAAAATCAAATATTTAAACCACCCTACATTGATTAAAACAAATTATAATGGCTTCTTAAAAATGTCACATATCATCATGAAACACTAAGAGTATGAACTTCCTAGTATAGAAATCTGATTGTGTTTAGAAATACAATAGAAAGTTCTATTGACTTCTGCTCATTGAGTGGCATTGAAATTTTATTCCAATGGGGCAGGAAGGGGAAAAAACTTCCATAATTTCTTTTGTACCTAAATCTTTAAGATCATCGTAAGCAATTTCCAACTGTTCCCACTGTGCTTTCACCCATTAAGGGTTTAATTTTCATAATCCGTCGTGCTGTGTTTACTCCACCTTCTTGCATATACAAAGCATATTGTCTTGAATGGTCTTTGCTCTTCTTTTACCTGCAAAGAGCTACCCAAATGTGAAACTTTTATTGAAGCATTTCTAAGCTGTGAAGCTTTTGATAATATTTCAGAAAAAAAAAATGAGTGTTTATACTACCAGTCTGTGTGTAACTCTACTGCAGCACTCATAATAACTATTGGAATTGATATTTCACCTATTTGCCTTCAGTCCATGATGAATTCTTAGAGGGTCGTTTTGGCTATATTTTATTCACTTTTGTATACTCAAGTATTAACTCTGACCAAGATTTGAAATAAGGGAAAATTGATCAATGACTAACTCACTAAATAAATTGATTAAGTAATGTTGATCTTTTCTTTAGGAATACATCTTGTGGGATAATCTGCATTTTTTCAGTAAAGTAATCATGTTTAATGAATTAGTAAGAAAACTCAGATATAGGCTAGAAATATTCTTTTTAATATTTTTTTTTTTTTTTTTTTTTTGGTCAGAGAGATAGAGAACAGAAGTGGCAGGCAGAGGCAGAGGGAGAAGCAGGCTCCCTGAGGATCAAGGAGTCTGATGTGGGACTCGATCCCAGGACCCTGGGGTCATGACTGAGCTGAAGACAACTGCTTAACCAACTGAGCCACCCAGGCATCCCTAGAAATATTTTTGAAGAGGCAATTTGTTTGATTAAACGTACTTAAATTGCAACCTCATCTTTTCATCTCTTTTCATGTATGTGTGTATATGTATTTTCTCTTACATTCTTGAAAACATGAAAATCAGATTTTATTTTACTCATTTTTTTCACAAATGGCTTACTTTTTTAACCTTTTATTTTTGAATTAGAATTAAGTTTTATATATAAAAAAATAAGAGATCCTCGTTGCCTGAATGACCGCAAGGTAGATAGTAAAAGGAAAAGGAAAGAAGCAAAGCCTTTCTTTTTTTTTTTTCTTTTTTTTTTCCCCTCATTATCTTCTTTGCCTTTGCTTTTTCATCCTTTCATGGATTAATCACTTCAAGGTCAATTGTGCAGTCATTACTCCTCCTAGCAAATGTCTAACTGAAGTCAATTAATGAATCAGCTGAGAAAGCAGTAGCTTTACTAATTCTTACAGGGTCTAATCAGGAGAAAAATCTGCTTTAACTTTATTTCATTTGGTAAGGGGTCAGGATCCAAGCAAATATCCAATCTCTGACCCGTTTTCTGAATCAAAAAACTATTAACTTGAAATAATAAAATATTTAAATCAGAGATAAGTATTAACTAGAAAAATAGACAAAATTCCTTTCAGAGTAAGTTTCACAATAGAAAGAAAGTGTCCTTTCTAAAGCTGGTTTGAAGGCAAGGAATTATCTTTTAAGTGTTTGTTATATACCAGACCCTGGGTGATTGTGATTTTCCTCTTTAAATTCCCTAACTCTCCCTTGAAGAGAAAACTGAGAATCCTGATGAGAGGTAAAGTAGATTAAAAGCAAACAAGAAAATCCTGACATTGTTAGTATGTGAAATACATCTTGCATTATTTATGAACCAGTCAATAATTATGTAATATGCTATGCCTTCTAGAAATCACATGTCCAAACACTGCTAATTAAATAAGTTCAAATATCACCTCCTCAATATAAATTACTTAAAGGTATAATAAGCCATCCCAAAAGTTAGAGGATTAAAATGTCATCCATTAATTTACCTCACATCTTAACATTTACCTCTTTAGCTGAGTTAGCTGGTTGATTTCATTATTCTGAATCACACTTGGCTGATATTGACTAGTGTCCAAAATAAGCTGTAGGAGAGCAAAACTACGGGCTAGGATATCTGGCTTACTGACTGTAGGTATAGAGTTTAGGGTTAAGATGGAGCCTCTCATTATCCAGCAGACAAAGCAGATTTGTTCAAAAAGTAAGTTGACTTGGAACCCAGAGAAAGTGTGAATGTATACAGGATATTTTGAATCAAGATCAGAAGCGTGTTTCTTCTGCCACATGTGACTGGCACAACCAAATCCCAACTAGACTGGATTCAAGGGGCAGAGAAAGGAGGTGTTGCAAAATGACATGTAACAAAAAGGCATGCATACAAGGAGGAATTCGATTTGTGATTATATCCATGGTCTATTATAACCTCTTTAAAATTATGATAATTCCCAAGATTTATTATTTTTCCTGTGAAACTCCACATGTCATTATAACTTGTATGACACCTTCCTAAGAATAAAAACATTTAAAAAATAATGAAAAGGATTATGATATTACAGTATTTTGTATTGAAATCTTTTGCAGCAACATATTATTTCCCTGATTAGGCAAGTATGTAGAGTTCATAAATTTAGTTTTATGCACTATATCCATCACTATTGGAGTCTGATAATGTGGAAGTTAGTAGGCTGGAAAGCTAGAGAAGAGTCAATGTTTCAGCTCAAGTCTGAGGTAAACTGCAGAAAGAATTCTTTCTTTTTTGGGGGGCAACCATCTTTTTCCTCTTGATGCCTTCAAGCCTTCACCTGATTGGATGAGCCCACCAACATCATAAACAGTAATCTACTTTACTCTAAATCTACTGATTTAAATATTAATCTCATTTAAAAATACTTTCACAGAAACATCCAGATAAGTGTTTAACCAAAGATTTGAGTACTGTGACCTGCCAAGTTGACATATAAAATTATTCATTACTCATCATCTACTATTCTCCAGAGAAACTTTCAAATGTTAATATATTGTGGCTCAGTTGGCTAAGCATCCAACTCTTGGTTTTCTCTCAGGTCATGATCTCAGGGTCATGGAAGTAAGCCCCATGTCAGGGTCAGGTTCCATACTCAGTTGGGAGTTTGCCTGAGTCTCTCCCTCTGCCCCACTTCCCCAATCTCTCTCTCTCTCTTTCTTTCTCTCTCTTTCTTTCTTAAATAAATAAGTGAATATTTAAAATTATATTAACTACAAATAATATTTCTAATACATACAATTTAAATACGTGAGCCATTAAATGAATGAATGAAAAAGATATACAAGGCAAATAAGAATAACTTTCAAATCTATGCAGGCAGAGTGAAAAAGGCACTCTCCCCTTCCTTGTACATTGTTCCTAAATAATAAGTTTGGTGAAAACTGTAAACTTAGTCTCCATCTTCAATGATAATGTGAATCATGGTATGTAAAAAAGGGCTGCCATATGCAGTGAAGGTTAAATCAGGGTGGCCAAAAATGTATGGAGAAGATGTTGGTCCTGAAGATCTTAAGCAATGCCAGTAAAGTTCATTTCCTCAAAGATGTGAAGTAAAGTGAAAAATAACAATGCCTTATTTGGAATCACAGGTGTATAAGTTGGGTTCAGGATTTTCTTGGACCCTTCCACTAATGAATAAAAGGGAAGATACACCAAAAGAGGAACAGATTGCAAGAAACAGTGTATCTGTGAGACTGGATAAAGGTAAAACAAAAAAAGGAGAGAGAGAGAGAGAGAGAGAGAGAGAGAGAGGGAGAAAGAGATATCACATTTTAAGTAACCTGCCAACTACTGATCTCTATTGGCTGAGGAATAAAAGCGCGCGCACACACACACACACACACACACACACACACGTCTATGTGTTCAGGAGATTAAATAAATAACAGGCAGAATTTTTCTAGCAAGACATAGTGTTGACATTTTATTTACCTTAGACATTCAGCGTAGATTGCCAAGAAAAAATAATCTTATATAATCCAAATCAAGGTAAATAAGAATAAAAGGATGCAACAGGAGATCTATATACAAACACAACAGAAAACAAGAAGAAAATTTACAGTAAAATGGCAGATTATTGTCACTTGTTGAAAAAATAATGCTTCCCCTGGGCAGGTAGATGTTATGAACCAACATTTAAATGTGAAGTTGGAAATAATGAATAGGCAAAATGATTGTAGCCTGCTGGCTTCCACTACAGTGTGAGACAATTTCTTGAGAGATACAAAGAGAATGTATTATAAATACATGTACATATTAGGCTCAGATTCTGTTCTATTACTGATAAGTGACCTTGATTAAATGATTTGCTCAATAGCAGCATATGAGATTTCTGTACAATATATTCCTAATTATATATAGTTAGGATTTTTTTCTAATTCAAGCAAAATTAGCATACAGTGTTTTATAGTTATAAGGGTACAGTATAGTGGTTCAACAATTCTATATATTACTCAGTATTCACCATGATAAGTGTACTCCCCAATCCCTATCACCTTTTTCACCCATTCCTTCATGCACCTCCCCTCTGGTAACTATCTGTTTGTTTTCTATAGTTAAGAGTCTTTGGGGTTTATTTGTTTTTTGTTTCTTAAATTTCACATGTGAGTGAAATCATATGGTATTTTTGTTTCTCTGATTTATTTTGCTTAGCATCACACTTCTAGATCCATCCATGTTGTTGTAAAGGAAAGATTTCCTTCTTTTCTATGGCTGAGTAAAATTCCACTGTATACATACACTGTGTCATCTTTATCCATTCATCTATCCATGGACTCTAGGGTTGATTCCATATCTTGGCTATTATAAATAGCACCACAACAAACATAGAAATGTATATATCTTTTTGTATTAATGCTTTCTTTTTATTTGGATAAATACCCACCAGTGGAATTACTGGATCATATGGTAAATATTTTCTTACTTTTTTGAGAAAATTCCATACTGCACCAGCTTGCATTTCCACAAACAGGGTATGAGCATTCCTTTTCTTAAGGAGGTATTTTGTTTTTCTTTTGCCTTAGGTCTTATTTGAAGTTTGTTTTACAATATACTTGTTTGTCTTCATAAAAACAAAAAGAAACAAAATCGGAATAATAAGAAGCATAGAAAGGAAAAAAAGGATAGAACAGAGGGAGGAAGAGACAAAAAAGGGAGGGAGGAAGAGACAAAAAAGAGAAGAAGGGAAGTTTGTGTATGTTTTTTTTTTGCTTGATTTCTGGACATTTGAGCTAACCTGTTGCATTTTTATAGGTCACTGTTCACCATGATAAATCCCTAATTTTAAAAATATCACAATGTCAATGGATACTGAATTACTTCTTAAAAGGAAACTTCTTCTGGACTCCTTTACATTTTGGGAAGGGAGAATAGTTTCATAATGATAACTCAAAATCTTGAAGCAATAAAATATTTGATAAATCTGCATGCATTAAAAGGTTTTGTCAGGTCATATATACTGTGTATGTATTTGCCTTTGCAAATTATATCAGGCAAAAGTCTGATAGACACAGTGTAAAGAATGCTACAAAAGTCAACAAAAAAGAACAGCAAACTTATAGAACAATTTAGGACAATTCACAGGAAAAGAAATGAATGATTGCATGTCTCTTAAACTTATGCAAAATACTCAATTTCATCCATGCAAATTTAAAATGTTATTCAAAATTAAACTGGGATCTCATTTTTGGTTTAGTTTTATAAACTAAAGATCTGCAAAAATCCTAAAGTTTGACAACATATGCTATTTCTGAGATTCTGAGGATTTATGCACTCCCAGGCTTGAGGCAATGCAAATGGGTGCAACTATAATGAAGACAAAAATAGCAATATCTAACAAAACTATGTATGAACTAAAACTTTGACTCACCAGTTCTCTTCTAGAACTCCATCTTAATTATGAACCAGCAGTATGTAAAGCGACAGATGCATAAAAATTATTTTAATTGCAAATGACTGGAAAGAACTGAAATGTCCTAATAGCATATATTGGTTGAATAAACTATGAAATAGACAATGAAATACTAATGCAGCCACAAAAACATTCACACTTACAAAGGCTTTCATTGTGAACCAGAATTTATATGTTTTTTCTGAATATTAAAAAGTGATCCTTATTATGGGAATAGCCATTCCAAAAATACATATGCCACTTTTTTTTTTTGGATGCACTATTTTTTGATAAATTATAGATCATGTAATGGAAGCTTGTGGGAAGTAGACTTTGAGCTGAATACTTAGGAAAGATAGTATTTGGGAAAGTGAAAAGTAAAGAGGCAAGTTCTCATCGGTGGAAAGGTACAAGTTATTCTCAGAGGAAAGAAAGGTAAATAATTTCTAAATGATCATTTCATCCAATGATTAAATGGGGAGTTGGGGGACAGATAATCATATACTGAGTTCTAGAGAATCTGTTAAAAATAAAATAACCACTAACAAGTTGCACTGGACTGGGCACAAAGTATATTCAATTGCCTTCATTGCAATCACTTTAAAAATCCTTCACTCTATTTTAATAGCAATATTTATTCCCCAATTGCATTTGCAGAGAAGTAAAATTAATACGAAATCAAAGCCTACTCTGGTCATGACTGACAGTGTCCTAGCACACTACTTGCTTTTGTGCTTGATACTACATTTTGGACTGTTTTATGTGCTGTGGGAAATAGTGAAATCAATAAGAATATTTTCAAAGTCGATAAATGACTTATTGTGAATGGCAAGAATTAAGTTAGAGTTTCTTTCTCTGCACAGCTTCAAAAGAAATACAAAACAAACTGAACAAACCAAAACACCATCTATATAGATCCAGTATTTATAACATCAGTGTGGAAAAATAGAAAACTAATTCCAACATGGTTTTATGTCATTCTGGATGAAATATATTTCATTGCGACAGGTTTTGTTTTCTAATCCACATTATTCTTATGAGATCTATAGACATCACCTAAGAAGTTATGTCAGAATTTTTACAGGAGTTGTAAAACAGTGAAGATAAAAAGCTTCAGATGGAGCACCTAAGTTCTTTGAAAGTCAGTTGTGGGAGCACCTGGGTGGCTCAGTTGTTAAGGGTCTGCCTTCAGCTCAGGTCTTGATTTTGGAGTCCCAGGATTGAGCCCCGCATCAGGCTGCCTGCTGGCTGAAAAGTCTGCTTCTCCCTCTCTCACTCTCTCTGCTTCTATTCCCTCTCTTGCTGTGTTTCTTTCTGTCAAATAAATAAATAAAATATTTAAAAAGAAAGAAAGAAAGAAAGAAAGAAAGAAAGAAAGAAAGAAAGAAAGAAAGAAAGAAAGAATGAAAGTTGTCTCCCAGTTAGCAGTGTTTGCATGGAATTTTCTAGGTTTTCCAAAAATTAACTAGAAAGAGAGTATACTCATAGATAAACTCTCATGCATCCTTTCAGCCATGTTCAATACTGAAAGTTTAATAAACTCTTGGGTTATATTCATATAACCATATATCATTCATATATGCCATATATCTTATGGCAAATTTTAGATAATTGCTGTGATGGTTAATTTTATGTGTCAGCTCAACTGGGCTAAGGGTGCTCAAACATCTAGTAAAACATGATTTTTGAATGTCTGTGAAAAGGTCTCCAGAATAGAACGAAAGAGAGAAAGTGATTGAGATAAAAGAAAATCTCACACCTACTATAGTTAGACTTCACAATTAAATATTATGCTTTTATTTAAACAAAACATTCATTTAGGAATTCACTCAATAATGCTATTTTCTTGTCTATTATGTTCCACATTCTTTTTTAAGTTCTGGAACTATGAGAAAAATGTGTTCTTCCTTTAATGTAGTTTATAATGAATCAATTAAAAAGTTGTATCATCAAAAAACATTGGGGACAGTTTTTATTCCCATGGTAGTAACAAATTATATTTCTATAACTAAAAGAAAGCATCGAGGCAATAGCAATTGACCTACCACTTTTCTTTTCTAACCAGGTATTAGGCGAAAGTAAGCTCCATGTTTCTTATGTCACATGTTTGGAGAAAAATGACTCCTGAAGAGTGGGTCTGCTATAAGGAAAGTATTATAAAAGTTCAGCCTTGGTATATTACTAAATTGTTGGCTGAGAGTAAGTTCAGCTCTTCATGTCCAAGCCTTGTATACGTTAAAAGACAAATACCCAGGTGACTCAGTGGGTTAAGCCTCTGTCAGGCTCTCTGCTCAGCAAGGATCCTGCTTCCTCCTCTCTTTGCCTGCCTCTCTGCCTACTTGTGATCTCTCTTTCTTTCAAATAAAAATTAAAATATTTTAAAAAAGAGAGACAAATACACTGCTTTTGGGTGGGGGCATGGGGATAAATACCCAGTAGGAAAACTATTAGATCATCTGATATTTCTATTGTTACTATTTTTGAGGAAACTCCATACTGTTTTCCACAGTGACTGCATCAATACACATTCTCATCAACAGTGCATGAGAGTTCTCTTCTCCCCACATCCTTGTCAACATTTGTTATTTCTTGTCTTTTTGATACTAGCCATTTTAACTGGTGTAAGGTGATATCTTGTGGTTTTGATTTGCATTTCCCTGATGATTAATGACATTGAGAACCTTTTTAAGCATCTATTGGCCATCTGTATCTCTTCTTTAGGAAAATACCTATTCAGATCCTTTCTACATTTGTTTATTTTAGTTTGGTGTTGAATTTAAAAGGTTTTTTTAAATGTATTTTGTATATTCATCCCTTATTAGACATATCACTTGCAAATATTTTTTCACCAGTTTGCTTTTGTTTTTTATGGTTTCTTTTACTGGCAAAAACTTTATTTTGGTGTAGTCCCAGTAGTTTATTTTTGCTTTTGTTTCTTTTGTCAGGTATTTACCCAAATAAAGTGAAAACACTAATTTGAAAAGATATATGCATCCTTATGTTTATTGCTGCATTATTTAAAAATATCCAAGATATCGATACAATCCAAGTGTTCATATATACATGAATGAATAAAGAAGATACACATATACACACAGTGGAATATTGCTTAGCTATGATAAAGAACGAAATCTGTCAATTTGTAATAACATGGACTGACCTAGAGGGCGTGATGCCAAATGAAATAAATCAGACAGAGAAAGACAAATTCCATATGATCTCACTTAGATGTGGAATCTAAAAAACAAAACAAACTCTTAAATATAGAGAAGAAACTTATGGTAGCCAGATGGGAGATAGGTGTGTGGATGGCAAAATAAGTAAAAGGGATCAAGAGGGTTATAACATAAATAAGACACGGGATGAAAAGAACACTGTAGGTATGGTGACAGATGGTGACAACAGTTACTTTGGTGAACACTGGGTATAGTATTGTTGAATCAATGTATTGTACACCAGAAGGTAATGCAACATTGTATGTCTATTAGACTTAATAAAAAAAAAAAGACAAATACACTGTAATTTTAAAGGGGGACTTTTATGACAATTCCTGTGAGCAATATTTAGTTCATGTGGAAGAATGTCACAAGCCTGAAAGTATTCTGTCCCGAAAGCAAGAATTAGAAAAGTGAATTGAGGAAGTTAGTTTCTGCTAATTCTTGATCTGTTCATTATAAGCATTTACTGTATTGTACTGTATGGTGTGAAGAATCTTCTCCAATTTGAAACATACTTTAAAGGCCAATGGAAATTTTAATAAGCTAATCCAAAAGTCATTTGAAACCATTTATCACAAGGGGCAGGCAGTAAGATGAGATTGAAGGAAATAAGTTCTGTTTCTGTTTTGTGACAGAGAATTAGCTCTTGTGTTAAATAAGAGATTGTAAGTGATAAAAAGTAAAAGGAAAACAGACTGTCTCCCTAGGACCCAGCAACAGAAATAGAAACTCATTGAAGAGATTGAAAAATAGGCAGTAACACCTGTAAGTTATAGGAAATCCAGTGTGAGAAGAGCAGGACAAAATAAAGGTAGAGGCAAGAGTGTCTCTGGCTTTCAGATGATTTACATTAACTGAAAAGTTCATCACAAGACATAGAATCATTTTTTTTTCATTTTCATTTCTCAAAATTGGTTCATATATTCAATTTAAGAAATTATATTAGTGATGAAATTTTTCAAAATGCAAGAGTTTTAAATGAAGAAACTAATCACTGAACATATTGTGTTATAAAATTCATGGTCAGAGAGTGACATTACATTTTTCCTTATTAAAGAAGAAATTATCCTGTAATTGACAAAATGGCTTTTTAAAGATTTTAATATATACCAGATAGTGAAATTACCAAACTTCAGCTTCAACTCATTATGAATTTATTCTTTGATCAAATATATAGTTTGTTAAAATATTGCTACTGCCAAAATGCAATCATCTATGAATTGTTTTGAACTTAGAGAAATGTCTAAAGTAATTTAAAACTGAAAAGTTTAAGGCTAACAATAAAAACAAAACTAATTAACAACTAGTTTTTCTTAGCTTAGAACATAATTTCTCTATGGAAGCATATATGAAAATTACATTTCTGTATACAGAAAATTTAAAATTAATTTTGCTGCAATGTCAGGAGAAAAAGAAGACTCTGAGACTGAAAGATTCATTCCTCAATAGTCTTTTGCTTTCTTAAATAAGTTCATGATTTTAGGGGCGCCTGGGTGGTTCAGTTGGTTAAGCAACTGCCTTCGGCTCAGGTCATGATCCTGGAGTCATGGGATCGAGTTCCACATTGGGCTTCCTGCTCATTGAGGAGCCTGCTTCTCCCTCTCTCACTCCCCCTGCTTGTGTTACCTCTCTAGCTGTGTTTCTCTCTGTCAATAAATAAATAAATAAAATATTTAAAGAAAAGTAAATCATTGCTGTTTAAAAAAAAAGTTCATTATTTTAAAATTTTCATAATTCTAATTTTTAAATTACAGCTCAGTAATGCATTTTTAGATGTGAGTTTTATGGCTTTCAAGTTTGTTCAGCAACAGTTTATTCAGAAAATAAATATGTCTACTTAATTTTAATAGAAATTATATTAAAAGTACTAACCGAGTGCCTGGGTGGCTCAGTTGGTTAAAAAGCCTCTGCCTCAGGCTCAGATCATGATCTCAGGGTCCTGGGATCGAGGCCTGCATTGGGCTCTCTGCTCAGCAGGGAGCCTGATTCCTCCTCTCTCCCTGCCTACCTCTATGCCTACTTGTGATGTCTCTCTTTCTGTCAAATAAATAAATAAATCTTTACCAAGAAAAAAAAAAGTACTAACAATTTATGTAAGTTCCTCATACTGAATCTCTGAACTGAAGTCTTTCTGTCATTTCTTACCTTTTGTTATTGAACCTTTTTTTTAGACTTAGGAAAACTTCTCACTAAAAATGTTAAATTATGTGATAAGCATTATATATATATATATTAAAAATTTTTATTTCTTTATTTGACAGAGAGAGATCACAAATAGGCAGAGTGGCAGGCAGAGAAAGAGGGGGAAGCAGGCTCCCTGCCGAGCAGAAAGCCTCTGATGTGGGGATTCCATCCCAAGACCCTGAGGTCATGACCTGAGCCAAAGGCAGAGGCTTAACCCTCTGAGCCACCCAGGTACCCCAATTTACATATTTATATTTAATAAATGGTCATCTAGACTTGACTTTCACATCTTAATAAAATATATAAATCTTAATAAAATATATAAATAGATACATATTTCCTTGTTTTAAACAAGGAGCCCATTTTATTTATTTATTTTTTTAAAGATTTTATTTATTTATTTGACAGAGAGAAACACAGCTAGAGAGGGAACACAAGCAGAGGGACTGAGAGAGGGAGAAGCAGGCTTCCCGCCGAGCAGGACGCCCAATGCAGGGCTCGATCCCAGGTCTCCAGGATCATGACCTGAGCCGAAAGCAGTTGCCCAACCAACTGAGCCACCCAGGCACGCCTAAGCAGCCTATTTTAAATAAAGGTGTCATTTTTTGCTGAGTTACAAAGAATTGTATGCATCAGTCTATCCTGATATATGAGAGACAAGTTTTGGTTCTCCTTTTGTTTTCTCCTTCAAATACCTTTAACAGCCATAGATTTCTCTTGAATGGAAACGACTTGATCCACAATCTGTTGTTGAAAACAGCTTAGCAGTTCTATTTGGTAAGTAACTGTGTTGGTTACCATATATAATCATCTCTATGGTCATAGATGAGTAGATTATAAGACGGATATCACTCAGGAAGGTACTAGAAGGAAAAACAAACCTTACCAAAGAATGTCAGTAATTATTTGGGCCAAATCATAGTCTTTATTGTGAATAAAGGAACTGATATTAAAGGATATACATACGGAAAAGACAGTGAGCAAGTGTCATTGTCCATACAAGCCATGATGAACACAATTACATGACATCAAAAGCCACGAATAATAAGTAGACATAAGGAAGTAAAATGGGATCAAGGCAAACGTGAAGTTGTGTATGGTCAAATTACAAGAGCAAAGATGGAAAGGACCTGAGGTACCAGGATGAGAATCCAAGAACTCCAGCGGTCCAGTCACCAGTGAGATGATCTGCTATATACAGCATGATGGAAACGTGTGTGTTTGGGAAAAATCTTCTTTTGGAAACTTAAAAACATTTCAGAAATGTGGCTTAAAGATTCATATCTTATGTATTATATCAAATTGTCTTCATGGAATATAAATAAACTAGGAAGCTAGATTGTATTTCTAGTTAATTAAAGACATAATTTTATTAAGTACTGAGTGTATTTTATATGCTTTACATTGACATTGTAAATACAAAAATAAGTGAATTTTCTATATAACCATGCTGGAAATAAAACAAACAAACAAACAAACAAATAAATAAAACAAAAAGTCTTTACATTGCTTTTATTTATTAGATTAATTTAGCTGAGAAGATCTCAATATTTGGTGCATATCAGAGTACTGAAGAAAGAGTTACATTTTTGTTACATTAAATTAAGGCTATGACTGGCTTCTTTCACTTATTAATATTCTCCAGTTTCATTCATTTTGTCACAAATGGCAGAGTTTCCATCTTTTTTAAAGCCTGAATATATTCCAATGTATGGGTATTCTATATTTTCTTTACCCATTCACTTGCCAATGGGCATTTAGGTTGTTTTAATATCTTGACTACTGTAAATAATGTTGCAATGAACACGGAAGTGCAGATACATCCTTGAAATCCTGATTTCAGTTACTTTGGTTATGTACCTATTGATGCCACTTATGTGAAATATCTAAAATAGTAGAACACTTGGAAGCAGAGAATATTATTCAACTGGTTGCTAGGGCTCAAGAGTTAGGGGAAATGGAGAGTTGTTTTATGGGTATAAGGTTTAAGTTATGCTATATAAATGAGGTCTAAAGATCTACAATATGTCTATATTTAGCAATATGATATCATATACTTCAAAATTTGTTGAGAGGGTAAATCTCATGTTACGTGTTCTTACCCCAAAACAAACAAACACAAAGCAAAGGACACAGAAGACTCTGGGATGTGTTGGATAAATTAAATTTATTATCTTGATTCTGGTTATGGTACCATGGATGTCTGCAAATGTCCAAATTCATAAAATTGTACACATGAAATATGTTCAGTATTTTGCATATCAGTCATACCTTAATAAAGCTGTTAAAAGTAAAATATAGCTGTGCTTTACTTCAGAACCACTGAACTATCATCTGAAGAAGCAAGCCTATAGTCTTTCTGTTTACACTACTAATTCATATCCACTAGTAACCTAAATTAAAGATGATCTTATTAATCTGTCTTTATGATTTAAATTAATAATAAAAACTGTTACAGTATGTTGATAGACATAGAAATAAAAAATATATTTATAAATATGGCATAATGTGAGTTAAATTTCTTTAATATTAGCACTTATATATTACTCATATATAAAAACATTTATTTAAGTCATGTATTTACTCATCTATTAGGAAGTACACAAATGGAAGGAACAATGTCTCATCCTAAAGTTTGTTAAAAATATTAAACACAACTAGTTCTGGATGGTTTGAGTTTGACCCCTTGAAAATGAAGAAATTGGGAAAAAGTAATAAACCTAGGAAGTTAATCTTTCCATGAGTGGAATTATGTGGCATATATATATATATATATATGTTTTATTTATTTGACCAAGAGAAACACAGCTAGAGAGGGAACACAAGCAGGGGGACTGAGAGAGGGAGAAGCAGGCTTCCAGGGGAGCAGGAAGATCCATGTGGGACTCGATTCAGGGACTCTGGGATCATCACTTGAGCCAAGGGCAGATGCTTAATGACTTGGCATCCCATGGTTCCTATATTTTGATAACTTTATGAACTTGGGTAAGTTACACAACTTCTCTGTCCCTTGATTTCATGATCCGCCAAATGGGAAGTTTAATAGTACATTTACTCAAATTGTGAAAATCACATGAGATAATCCAACAAATGTTCTTAGAATAGTGCCTAATACATAGTAAACATTCATTAAATATTGCATTTGATAATGATGGTTAGTTTGAAACGGTATACTTTAATAAAAGTTTGTTAATTTATGTATTTATTTGAAATAAGACTGGAAATTATCATTTCACTTTTATTTTAACATTTACATAGTGAACACTATCACTTGCCATTAATTAACTGGCAAATGTGTTCCAAATAAAGTTTTTAATTACAATTGACACTTCTGGACTCAGAGTGAGTAACAGCCATCTGCTTTAAAAGTAATACTAGCCATATAAGAGCTCAGTGCAAGAGACTGTAAGGCAGTTACCAATCTGCTTTAATTCAGTGTTAGGTTTAATAGGATGATAACTTAAAACTTTTGTATCCCATTTCTCAGTAAAAATGATAGAGTACTGGCTGTATATCTTTTAATATATCACAATGCTTTCATCATATAAAAACAAATTATATACAGAGATCATATGTTATATACAAAATTAAAAAAATAGCAAATATTATTCTTTCCTTTTTTAAAAAAAAATTATTTATTTACTTGAGAAAAAGTAACACAGCTATAAAGGGAACACAAGCAAGGGGAGTGAGAGAGGGAGAAGCAGGTCTCCTGCTGAGCAGGGAGCCCGATGAGGGGCTTGATTTGGGGACTCTGGGATAATGACCTGAGCCAAAGGCAGATGCTTAATGACTGAGCCACCCAGGTGCCCGTACTCTTTCCTTTAAGAAACCTAATATCATTATTAAAATTGTTGGGATACTTAAGCTTGAAAAAACATGTAGTTTGAGTTGGCATTCTGACTGAGGATTACAAATTTATAAAAGAAAAAGATTTTAAACCATGAAAATTCTTCTTGGAGTCTTCTATTTTACATATTTTTCTAATCAGGTTATGTGATTCATTATTTCTATCAGTTTTCTTCTGAAAGAAATACTATACAATGTTTTAAACTATATGTCTGTGGGGTTTTTGTTTTGTTTTGTTTTGTTTTTGTGGTACCAGGACACCAAATCAAAACAGCACTACTGTTACATTATGTATAAGGCTTATCACAATGATATGCTGAAGGACTTCTTGGGACACTCCGTTTTCATTTGCCAAGAAGTAAAAGAGCAGCCATTAATAGGCAGGCAGGCTTAAAAGTCCATATGTGTTTTTAGGATTTTCTAATAGCATAAGAATGCAAACAATTGGCAACAAAAAAGAATATATTGTAGAGTAAACTGGATGATATAAAGCATTAGTGAGATTTTTTTTTTTTTTGCATTTTTTGGTTAAAGATCAGTTCTTTCCAGTTTGAAAAACCGACAAAATGTCACTGGATTAAAAGGACCTGAAACAGGCAGAAGAGGTAAAAAAAAATTTAGGAGCTTTACTTATTTTCTCCGAAGTATGTAAATACCATGATTCTAGTCCCTATAATAGACATATTTGGATCTCAAATATGTGCATACTTTGTAAACATTTTTAGAGTTGTTCACAGATAGAAATCTGAGAACCCCACTATTTAGCAGGTCTTGATTGGGGGCAAGATAAGATACCTGATGTATTTAAGAGCTACATAAGAATTTGATCTTGACTAACCACACATTTAGATGCAGGTAATATCACCAGATGATACAGAAAATAAACCTGATAAATTCCAGAAGTATCCAGGAAAATAAATCACTATATATAGTAAGAAGCCCTTCCTTTCTAGAAACATGTTCATTATGGAGTCTTGCTATTCAAAGTGGCATCAACTCAGAAGACTGGTAACAGCTAGCTAGCAAGGCAGACTTTTGGAAAAGCAGAAAGTCAAGCTTCACCCTGTCTTACTGAACCCAAATCTTAATTTTAGTAAGATTCTCTGGTAACCTATTAAAGTTGAAGAAATACCAAAATAAAAGAAGAGCTACATCTTCTTTTTCTTTTCTACTTTTGATCTGCAGCATATATAGTCTTATAAGATGATTTCTGAAAAAAAATACACCCTCCCATTATATGTGTACCATCTTGGTTTTTGCTTATTTATTTGTTTGGTGGCAACATATTTCATTTCTGAAAGTTTAACACTAATTAATGTGAATACCTTGGAAAATATTTAATCCATATTTATCTTCAGATGGAAAAATAAAGCATATCTATCTGTGAAAGGATGATCTATCAACATTTGTAAGACCTGAGGGAAAAACAATAAAGCTACTGCTTCATTCATGTTAGCTTTTCATTTGATGACTCAATTGACTAGATGGTAAAAATTCATTGATTTTTAAATCTATCAGATTTCAGTTAGAACTCACGCAGCATTCATGTGTAGATCAGAAATGTGGTAGGCTGACTACAGTTTGGAAGCAGAGACCTAGAAATAATAACAGATTGCTCCTTTGGATTTTTTAGGGCCTTCAGCCACATAATTCCACTCATGGAAAGATTAACTTCCTAGAAAATTCTGTCTTGTTACAAAACACCATTAACTCCTGGTAGTCATAAACACATTAAATAACAAGCATCATGTTGTTTTGACAGCTCTAAAGAATTTGCATACAGTTTTAATGATGGAGAACCTCACTCATCATAATTTCTGAGTATCGAATTGATCCTTGGAAGAGAGGCTGATAATTTGATTGTTTTATAATGTGCTACTGCATAATTTCAGAAAGAGAAATCATTTTGTGAAGAAACTAATTACATGCAAATGAGTCTCTTCACAAGATGCTAATAAAATTAGAAATACTTTTCAAAAAATGAAGAAAAAATAGTATAAAATAAAAATCCTAGAAGAGGTAGATGATTAAAAAATACCATGGATATATTACCCTGGGAAAATTCATGAACAGGTCTATGTCAAGGAGAGGAAACTACTGTTGTTTCATTTCCTACTGTAGCAAGAATATCCTTCTGTCCTTTATTTAACCTTCTAAAACTTAAATGATAATAAGAATTGTGAAAATTCCTATTCATATAGGAATTAAAGTGGTTTACATGGAAGGAATATCATAAAAATCTCTCCAAAGAGAAAAGCGATTCATATTTCCTTATAATATATCAGTGAAGAGGCACCAGAGTGGCTCAATTGCTTAAGCTTTCTACTTCAGCTCAGGCCATGATTTCAGGGTCCTGGGATCAAGCCTCATGTCAGGCTCCATGCTCAGTGGGGTATCTGTTTGAGATTCTCTCTCTCCCTGAATCCCGCCCCCCACCCGGTGGTGAACTCTTTTTTTTTCTCTCTTTCTAAAATAAAAAAAATCATTAAAAAAATCAGTAATCATACATACTCATTTTACAATGTGTATTTCTAAGTTGTTAAAAAGCATCATCAAAATAATATATTTTAGAATTTTAGACATCCCTTTAAAGAAGAACATAAGTTGGGTTTGAGTTAACTGTAATGAAATTTAAATGTAATAAAATATTTTATCCTAATTATCAGCTTCTTTTTTCTTCTATTTCCTTCTTTCTCTTTCTGAATTTTTTAAATCTTAGTTTAAATAAAGGAATTGAGCTGAGCTGAAGTAATCCAGGTTTACAGTGCCCTAAAATATGTTGCATTGATATTTATCTCAGACATCAAAATAATGTCATGTGAATGTGCAAAGATGTGTTGAAAATCAAAGCAAACCAAAATGTATGCGCTTGGGAATCTATAGTCCATAACTAAAAGCATATATATTTTTATTAATTAATAAATTTCTCTTATTCCTAGTTTTCTCATTAGCAAAATAGTGTCCTTTCTTATAAACTACAATGATTTTGCTCTTAGTGGTTTTCCATGCTCATTTCCATTGATTTTCATCAACTTTATCTTTTCTTGACTTTTTGTATTCCCATGCTGAATTTTTTCTTAAAAAAAAATCAGGTATATTTTAGGGACTCCTGGAAATGCCTGATTTATAGAAAATGTTCAATAAGTATACTTTAAAATTAGCTAAGCTCAGTGCAAGGCCAATTTTTCTCTTAACTTCTTCCTTCTTTCACAGATTTTGGTACCCATCTCTTTTTATCTTTCAGAACTAATTTTCAGCCCACCCCTCCCCCCTAAACACACACAATTTTCTTTTGTCTCAGTGTATTTTAAAATGGTAGTTTCTGAAGAATGTTCATATGATGATATGAGTGATACATTATAAAGAGGAAAAAAACAGGAGGTCAGAAAACAGAACTTTGCAGGTTTAAAAGATAGTGGAAGTGGTCTGATAAAAAAAGAAAGTTGACAGGTTGGTCTCAGCTAAATATGGAGAAGAATTCATTTACTGAAACAGAATAACTTGTATACAGATACAAGTATAAGTATCTGATGTTGGAGAGAAAAAATGGCTTTTTATTGATCAATATTTCCTCAATGAAATATAATTAATAACTTCAACTAAGATTGAGGGTGTTGAAAGCTCAAGGAGAAAAAAATAGGAAAATAAAATTACTAGAGAGAATACTATTAATACTATTGTAGGACGGTTTGGATGCAGGCAAAGAGTAGGCAAAGCCTTGGAATTAATAAGGTTTGCCATTTTCCATCTGACCTAACGAAGAAAGAAAAAGGAAAGGAAATTAAATGTGTAAGCTGATAAGCATTTCAGCTATCAACAAAATGATCTAAGTGTGGTAAAGAGAGAAATGACAGAATTGATAGATAATATAAAAAGTCATGGTGTCTCTATGGTAGATACCTTAGTGAGTCAAAGGATTTTTAGAGTGAGAGTCCTAAAGTGAACAACACGGAAGGATTCGGGATGTTAAAGAGTAGATAACTTGAAATATTGTGAAGGAGATATGATTTTAGTAATACAAATGCTATTCAAATTTGTTAGCATTTGATACTTAAATACTCCATTGGCTTCCAAATAGGCTTTAGATAAAACTACACTCCTTATCATTGTCTACAACTTCTCATTTCAGTCTGACAAATTCTACATTTCCAATCGTGTTCAAATGGAGAAAGAAATTATTCTACAGGCTTTCCCTATGAAATCCTACTTCTGCATTACATTCTAGTAGCTTTCAGCGTTAAGATTAAATGTATCCGGCATGCTTTTAATTAACCAGAACCAGAGAGCAGGTTAGATGTCCTTGTTCTATGTCTTCTCCATGACCTATTTTCACCTTAAAATACCATACATCAGGTGCCTGAGTGTCTCAGTCATTAAGCATCTGCCTTCAGCTCAGGTCATGATCCTGGATTCCCTGGATCGAGTCCCACATTGGGCTTCCTGCTCTGCAGGAAACCTGCTTCTCCCTCTCTCACTCCCTTTGCTTGTGTTCCCTCTCTATCTGTGTTTCTCTCTGTCAAATAAATAAAATCTTAAAAAAAAAAAAAACATATATCACCTAACATTAATATTCTATCTCATATATGTCTTTGTGTTTTGGGGCCTCCTTCACTGTAGTATAATAGCACTTGAAGTATCAAGGATGGTGTAAAGAATATAATATTTTCCAAATATTTTTTCCAAGAAATATTCTTATATTTTAACTTGCTAAATGACAGACATCTATCTTTTCCTTGACCTACTTTGTATCATAGATTTGTACCCTGAGTAATCAGAACTGTCACTTCTGGAACTAAATTTGAGAGAGATTTTTGAATCCTCTTATCTTCATTAAAATAGAAAGAATATTTTATAAGACACAATTATTGTTTCACTGTTATAAAATAGGATATATTTGTTCTTAACCTAAGAGATACAGTTAAATAGTTGGCATGACTACTGTTGAAGGTATTCTTTTAATAAATCACCAATTTGCCCTCTCAAGTTTTTTTGCCTTCTCTCAAATAAGATATAAATTTTAGGGGATTTTCATGCAATCTGAGTTCATGCACTCTTTCCCAATATACAGCCAAGCTAGGATCTTATTTGATTATTTGCATGCATTATTACTATATTTCAATGGTATGGTAAAACTGAAAAAATAAAACATTCAAACCACTTTTATCACTGTGAAGAATTTTTCAGAAAGAGTATGATTAAATTTTTTTGAAGATTTTATTTATTTATTTGACAGAGAGAAACACAACAAAAGAGGGAACACAACCAGGGGGAGTGAGAGAGGGAGAAGCAGACTTCCCACAGGGCAGGAAGCCCAATGTAGGGCTCAATCCCAGGTCTCGGGCATCATGGCCTGCGCTGAAGGAAGTGCTTAGTGACTGAGCCACCAAGGTGTCCCATGATTGAATTTTTCTATGCCATTTTCAACCTGGGTAGATACGATATTGTAATCTTATTGATTTAGCATATTTAAGTAAAGTCATCCACTCATTTATCAGAAAGAAAACAATTTAAGCCATGTCCATATAAAAACATTATAAACAATGATTACTTATATTAAAAGGATGGTAAAACTTGCACCCTAACTTCAAGAAAGGTAATAGAGAGGAACCAAAAGCAATGGTTATACTATTTCATTCATTATTACATTGTGCCTGGTATCTTATTTTGAGAAACATCCATGTTGATGTGAACAAAATAGAAAAGTAAAATTTGTGAATAATCTATTTGTACTATTGAAATTTGTTTGATAGAGAGATCACGAATAGGCAGAAAGGCAGGCAAAGAAAGAGGGGGAACCAGGCTCCCTGCTGAGCATAGAGCATGATGTTGGGCCCTATCCCAGGACCCTGAGATCATGACCTGAGCTGAAGGCAGAGGCTTAACCCTCTGAGCCACCCAGGCACCCCTACACATTCTTTTCATGTGCAAATGGGATATTCTCCAGAATATATCCTGTTCTAGGTCACAAATCAGGCCTCAACAATCACAAAAAGATTGAAATCTGTGAAACTTGAAATCAACCACAAGGAAAAAAATTGAAAAACATGGAAATTAAAAGAATATCTTAATAAATTATGAATTGGTCAACCAGGAAATTAAAGAAGAGATGAAAAATATTCATGAAAACAAATATAAATGAAAATAAAACAGTCCAAACTCTTTGGGATACAGCAAAAGTAGTCATATATATATATTCCTATATTCTTCCTTCTTATGACTACTTTTGCTGCATCCCAAAGAGTTTGGACTGTTGTATTTTCATATATATATATATATACATATATATATATATATACACAGTCCTACTTGAAGAAGTAAGAAAAAACTCAAATATGCAATCTAACCTTATACTTAAAGAAGCTATGAAAAGAACAAATGAAGCCAAAATCCAGCAAAAGAAAAGAAATAATAAAGATTAGAGGAAAACTAAATGTAATAGAAACAACAGCAACAGGAGTGCCCGGTGACTAAGTTGGTTAAGCATCTGCCTTTGGCTCAGATTATGATCCCAGGGACCTGGGATCAAGCCTGTGTTTGGCTTCCTGCTTAGCATGGAGTCTGGTTCTCCCTCTCTCTCTTCCCCTCCCCTTCCTGCCTGTGCTCTCTCTCACTCTCTCTTTCTAGACAAACAAACAAACAAAACAAACAAGCAAATATCTTAAATAATAACAACAAGAAAACATAAAACAGATCAATGAAACAAGGAGCTGGTTCTTTGAAAGAATAAAATTGATAAACCTCTGGCCAGGCTTTTATCAAAGTGAAAAGAGAAAGGACCCAAATACATAAAATCATGAATGAGAGTGGAGAGAATACAAAGAACACCACAAAAATACAAACAATTATAAGAAAAAATTATGAAAAATTATCAAAAAATGGGCAATCTGGAATAAGTGGATAAATTTCTAGAAAAAAATAAACAGCTAAAACTGAAACGGGAAGAAATAGAAAACTTCAACATAATGATAACCAGCAAAAAAATTGAATCAGTAATCAAATGTCTCTCAACAAAGAAAAGTTCAGGGCCAGATGGCTTCCTGGGGGAATTCTACCAATCATTTAAAGAAGAATTCATACCAATTCTTCTCAAATTGATCAAAAAATAGAAATAGAAGGAAAACTTCCATACTTATTAAACAAGGACAGCATTACCTTGATCCCAAAACCAGACAAAGGCTCCACTGTAGAAAAAGAATTAGAGGGCAATATCCATGATGAACATGGATGCTAAATCACTCAACAAAATACTAGCAAATAAAACCCAATAGTACATTAAAAGAATCATTCACCATGATCAAATGGGATTGATTCCTGGCCTGAAAGGGTAATTCGATGGCAAATCAATCAGTGTGATACATCACATTAAAAAGAAGAAAAGGTAAGAACCATAATGTTTTCTCAATAGGTGCAGAAAAATAAACAAACAAAAAAACCCAAAAGACAAAAGCAAAAATAAACAACTGGGACTTCATCAAGATAAAAGTCTCCTGCATAGTGATGGAAACAATAAACAAATGAAAAAACAACCTTTGGAATGGAAGAAGAGAGCTGCAAATGACGTATCTGACAAAAAGGTGCTCAACATCACTCATCAGGGAAATACAAATTAAAACTACAAAGAGATATCATGTCACTCCTGTCAGAGTGGCTAAAATTAACAACACAGGAAGCAACAGGTGTTGGCAAGGATATGGAGAAAGGGGAATACTCTGACACTGCTGGTGGGAATGCAAATTTGTGCAGCGACTGTAGAAAACAGTCTGGAGTTTTCTCAAACAGTTAAAAATAGAACTACCCTATGATCCAGCAATGATACTACTAGGTATATACCCCAAATGATGCAAATATACTGATTTGAAGGAATATGTGTACACTGATGTTTATAGCAGCATTATCAACAATAGTAAAATTATTGAAAAAGCCCAAGTGTTGACTGATGAATGAATAAAGAAGGGGTGGTATACATAGACTACAGTGGAATATTAATCAGCCATCAAAAATAATGAGATTGTGTCATTTGCAATGGCATGGGTGGAACTAGAGGATATTATGGTAAGAAAATCAGTGAGAGAAAGACAATTACCATGTGATTTCACTAATATGTGGAATTTCAGAAAACAAACAGATGCACATAGGGGGGAAGAAAAAAGAGAGAGGCAAATCAAGAAACAGAGTCTTAACTATAGAGAACACTGAAGGTTTCTGGAGGGGGAGATGGTGAGGGATGGGTTAAGTGGGTGATGGACACTGGGTATTACATGTAAGTGATGAATCACTAAATTCTACTCCTGCAACTAATATTATACTGTACATTAATTCACTAAAATAAAAAAAAAAAAACTTGAAGCTAAAAACAAAAAAAAAAGAAAACAAAAAAGGGATATACTACACATTAGAGGCCCCCTGAAGCATCTGTGTGGAGATTGGGATGACATGTGGGTGGAATGGCAAATAGACCAGATGGTTTAAAGGTCAGATTCACATGTGGGTTACCAGGAGATAAACCAGAACTGACTTGTAAACCAACATAGGTTACTGTGAATGCTGGCTTTGGGGTTTGGATCAGATCCAGCAATAGTAAAAATATGAATAGGGAAAAACGTATCTGATACAAAAATTACACTGTTTCCAACATGAAATGTCCTAATAAAGATATCTTTCTAATGGAATCATTTAAAGTTGCATTGTACTCTAAGTAAACAAATGGAGAGTACACTTATTTACTATGACAGAGTTTATGATTGAGGTAGTTTTTGTTTACTTTTTGTTTTATTTTTATTTATTTATTTTTAATTTGATGTCCTGGCTAAGCATCCTATTTAGATTTGCTTATACAGCTAACTACCACCGCACATAACTTCCAGAATGGGAAATTAGCCTGGATAATTTAACCACCAGGATTCTAGTCTAATCCTGTTGATGTATTCCTGATAATTAACAATCTGTGAGCAGCTGCATTGTCCAATATCCAATATACAGCACAAGGAAAATGATCATTTGTACCTTCTGAGTTTGCTGGACTAAATGAAAGAACACTTTTTTTTATTAATAGCTGCACTTTTCATAAATTTTATGAGTTAATAGGGTTCAATTAATGTTGCCAAGTGGTGTGATTCATACGTATGTCTCTGGGGTTTTGTGAAGTTGGGAAGAATATATAATGAATGGTTGAGCAGTTATATTGGTACCCTAGTAATTAGAGAACGAGTAATTAATGTGCATCTGTGTTAGGCTCCTGGGTACTGTCAACGACCCTGTAGTGTGCAAAAAAGAGAAATTATGAGCTTGGCAAGGGAATACAGCTTTTCTCTTTTTCTTAAATTTTAGATCTACATCTGTGTTTAATTAGAAGAAGAGATGAATTCCCATTAACACCATTAGGCAACATGCTATGATTGGTTAAAGCCTACATGGACTGTGAAACAGATCTAGAAAGCTCAAGAGACTACAGTGGGATTTTTTAATCTCAGAAGGACTTTATTTTTGAATAAAATTAAGAAACTGAATAGTCTACACCTGGCTGTCTGTAGATTACCTTCTGCTCTTCACTCTTGGCCACTTTCTAAAACTATGAGTAACCTAAACAAAAATCTACTAAGCAAAAATGACTTACCATACCCACAACAGGATTTTTTTTTCCCCATAAGGGGTGAGATGCAATCCCATCACTTTGCAATAGTCTCGGTATGCAAAAATGTCACAAATATTAATGGCAGTATTACACAGTTTACTGAAAGATAATAGTCAAAGATGTTACAGATGACTAGTTATGCTGATGCTTTAGTTTCCAGAGAGATTCAAATTAAATTGCTTTCATCTCCTGAAGCAGAGTAACATTTCATATTCCACATGATAATGAAATGTATCCTTAGGGCAAGTAGTATATCTGTACTTTTAAAATGAAACAGGCATGATTTAATTAGTATGAAAGAACATAGGCCTAGATTTTAAGAGAAAGATGACTCTCCTGAGTGTTCTTGTTCAGTGGCCCTCTAAAATTCTGCTTTTTGGGAGTGCTACTGAATGGCTGTATTTGTAATTAAACATTGCCTTTACTTAAAGTTTTGGTAGTATTCTGCCAAATATTCCATTGAGATATTAACTTGAAATGACAATATTCATTCATTCATATATAATTATGCTAGAAACTTGCTATGCACTATTGGTTATAAAGTTGGAATTTTGAGATAAAAAGTTCAGTATTGGAAATCAGCAAACAAATTATATAAGCACATTAATAATAGTGGATAATTTCACCCAAAGGAATGTTCAGTATTTGCATTTAGATATTAGCTTTAAAGCAAGACACAAAATTGTTTGTTACTTCCTAAAGATATAATGTTTAAGAAATATCTATAACAAATTGTAATCGTTTTCCCAAAATTTTTATTAAAATAAAATAATACAGCATAATCAAGTGTACAATATGAATTGTTAAGATAATTTAAAATCATAATCTCTTCTTTTCTTCTTGCTCAATATTTGATGATTCACTTAATATTTGAAAAGGATTTCTTTTAAAAAGTTGAAATATTGAAATGATAGCTTCATTTTAGTTTTCTGTATTTTGTAAGTATTGTACTTTAGAAACTCCGGAGCCAATAGGTCCAAGACGGAAATTGTTGCTCTGCTTACTAAGTAATATGACCTCGATTAAATCATTTAATTCTATCATTTTCCTTTCTTACTTTGAAAAAGTGGAAATAAAAATGTCTATATCACAATGGTCATTAAAATATGAAGTAAGAGTAAATATGCATGATAATGGTGTTGATGGTAATGAAGAAAATGATGGCAGCTAGAGTTGGTAAAGATTACTACATGGTAGGCCTCTCAAGAAGTATAGGGGCAGGGTGCCTGAGTAGCCCAGTCATGAAGCATCTGCCTTCAGTATAGGTCATGATCCTGGAGTACCAGGATTGAGCCCTGCATCTGGCTCCCAGCTCAGTGTGAAGTGTGCTTCTCCCTCTATCATTCCCCCTGCTTGTGTTCCCTCTCTAGCTGTGTTTTTCTCTGTCAAATAAATAAATATAAAATAAAATAAAATAAAATAAAATAAAATAAAATAAATAAAATAAAATAAAATAAAATAAAATAAAATAAAATATAAAATAAAAAGTAGTGACTTGGTTAAACATCTGCCTTCATGATCTCAGGGTCCTGATGATAAAAGAGAGCTAGGCTCTTGTCTCACAGAGTCAAAGAATGAATCTTGTAGACAAAGGAGAGTGAGTAAAGCAATAGAAGTTTATTAAGCACAGATACAGAAAAAAAGCTCTCAGGAGTGAGAGGGGTCCCAACAAGATTTCCACTGATGGCTTTTAAGGATGGTCTTTTATAGAATGCTAACCAGGAACTTAAACCTTTCTAACATCTCTATTGATAGCATCCTCGAGTAAGGACTAGTGGTAACACCTTCAATGGTTTCAATGACTTCCTTTTTAGGATCTGGTAATTCTTGGTTGGTCACAAGTAGCTGTTATAAAAGACCCCACCTCTGACACCTAGGACAGGATGGTCTGGTTTGCTCCCTTGTCTTTGGTTTTCTTTTATCTCCCATATGTCTTTTCATTTTATGAGCCTGATCCCATGGTCCCCTACATATCTCTCCCTACCTAGCCCCACGTCTCCTTTATTTATTGAGATTGAGCCCCACATCAGGCTTTCTGCTCAGGGTGGAGTCTGCCTTTTCCTTTCCCTCTGATTCTCCTCCCTGCTTGCTCTATCTATCATCTATCATCTATCTATCTATCTATCTATCTATCTATCTATCATCTATCTATCTATCATCTATCTACCATCTATCATCTATCTACCATCTATCATCTATCTATCTACCATCTATCTATCTATCTATCTATCTATCTATCTATCTATCTAGCTAGCTAGCTATCATCATCTATCATCTATCTATCTATCTATCATCTATCTACCATCTATCTATCTATCTATCTATCTATCTAGCTAGCTAGCTAGCTATCATCATCTATCATCTATCTATCTATCTATCATCTATCTACCATCTATCATCTATCTATCTACCATCTATCTATCTATCTATCTATCTATCTATCTATCTATCTATCTATCTATCATCATCTATCATCTATCTATCTATCTATCATCTATCTACCATCTATCATCTATCTATCTACCATCTATCTATCTATCTATCTATCTATCTATCTATCTATCTATCTATCATCTATCTATTTATCATCTATCATCTATCTATCTATCATCATCATCTATCTATCTATATCTATGTCATCTATCTCTCTATCGTCTATCATCTATCTATCTATATCTATCATCTCTGTATATAGACAGATACATTCTGCTCAAATAAATAAATAAGGTCTTTAAAAAAAAAGAAGTAGATTGGAGATGGCCTTCAATTCTTTGCTGCCTTTCTTTTTGCCAGGTGGAATGGAATTCATTACTGCTCGGATGTGGATGTGGATGTGGCCTGGCCTTTGTAACTCTCTGATCAATGAAATACAACAAAAATGAAGTTCTGGGACTACTGAGGTAGAACCCTAAGAAGCTTACAGCTTCCACAAAGCCTCTCAGAAGGACACCCACTAACAAGATGTTCCCTTCTGAATCCAATCAGCCTTTCCCATGCCACATGGAGAAGTTACACATAGTAACTCTGTTCAGAAGTCCCAGATATGCTTCAGATGACTGTGAGCAGCAACTGTCCACCTTGTAAGTAGCCATTTTCATGTCCAGCCCAGCCAATTCCTTACACAATTATAGCCCCAACTGATATTGGACTATTACCACAAGAGTGATTTTATGTGATAGCCTTCTAATTGAGCCTCTTCAATATATAGGACAGCAAGAATGAATTGTCATTTTAAGATTTACACAGCAAGAGTTAATATCATTAGTCAAGCATTTTACTATGCTATTTGCTTATTATAAAATCTATGGTTCATCAAGTTTAGTAACTTGCCTAGGGTTACATAGTAAAAAAAATATGATAACAATAGCAACAACAATAATAATGTTAGCATTTAATATATGTCAGACAATGTTCAATGTATTTTACATATTTTTATTAGAGTATAGTTGCCACACAATGTTATATTAGTTTCAGCTGTACAGCATATTAAATAACAACTCTATAAATTATGCTATGCTCACCACAAGTGTAATTACGTATGTCACCATACAACCCTATTATAATATGGTTGACTATACTCTCTGTGCTGTGCCTTTTATCCCTGCCACGTATTCTTCCCTAATTGAAAGGCTATACCACTCCCCTTCACCCTTTGCATTTTGCATATTTTAATTTTTTCTCATGAGTGTCACGATAACCAGTTTCTTCTTGCTCTGTTTTGTCTAGCTTTAAAATTATGACACAAAATTGTAAAAGGCCCAGACAAATTATAAATATTTTAATTAAAGCTAAATGGTTAGCTTTCTTGCTATCATCAACTGCTTCATTTTCTAAATAAGGAAATTGAGATGCAGAAAAATTAAGTAATTTGGCTGGGAAATGCTATGACTGGAATACTACATTAGTGTGAAAAGCTCTCTACCACCATAGTATTCTGTCTTCTTCTTCTTTTTTTTTTTTTATAGTATTGTGTCTTAAAGAGTTGATCTTGGATTTAAACCCATATGTACTTGCATTTATTTATTTATTTATTTATTTATTTATTTAAAATATTTTATTTATTTATTTGACAGAGAGAGATCACAAGTAGGCAGAGAGGCAGGCTGAGAGAAAGGAGGAAGCAGGCTCCCTGCCGAGCAGAGAGCCCGATGTAGGCCTTCATCCCAGGACCCTGAGATCATGACCTGAGCCAAAGGCAGAGGCTTTAACCATTGAGCCACCCAGGTGCCCTGTACTTGCTTTTAAACCCAATAAGGACTATGTTTATATCTTGGTTTCCCTATCATCTCATACATCTTGTAGAACCATAGTCTAAGTCAGCTAACACACTGCAGTTTGAACCACTATCTGAGTTATGTTCATTTTATGTTTCCTCCATG
Organism: Spilogale gracilis; assembly: GCA_004023965.1. NCBI lineage: Eukaryota > Metazoa > Chordata > Mammalia > Carnivora > Mephitidae > Spilogale > Spilogale gracilis. The sequence goes on from PITA01016595.1 coordinate 30,099, forward strand.
TAGTTGTAAGATCTGCAAACATTAAAACTATCTCTCACTTGCTCACCTTTAATTCTCCAATGCCTAACAAACTGCCGGCACAGACAAGTTTTTGTTTTCAACAAGAATTTTTGGAATAAATGACCACAAGGAGATCTCAGTTATCTTAGGAGATGTTGTATGAATATTGAGCTATCCTTTGAAGGGCTGACCCTGGAGCCAGATCAGCTTTTCCAGTCTTCTTCTACTCCCCCTTCTCTTTCTCTGTAGCGATTCCAAACAAGAAGGTCCAGGGAAAGAAAGCATTACTGTACTATTATTATCTAATAAAACAATCAATTCTCATAATACTAATAAATTAATTTTTTTTCTTTGAAGATGACAATGATCCATGGCTATCAGAGGCAGTTTGAATTATTTTTTGTGTACTGATAAAATTAATAATGGACCACAATTGTTCAAAGAGGCAGGTCTTCATCAATTCAGTTACAAGCATGATTGGCACTGTCTTTCTAAAAAGAAATTTTGGATATATACCTTTTGTATTGAACAGGACGAGGGGTTGCTTTACTATTAAGTAGTAATCTTCCTCATTGTCACACCATCATAATTATTATCATCATAACTTTCTTCATCTATTTCCATCTAAGATATTTAAAGCTAAACAGTTGAAAGAAGAGCTAGGTAAAGTGTTCTAAGCAAACATGACTGGTTTTGAGCTGTTGATGTCAGAGCCTCAGCAGCCAAGGATTACCAAGGCAGTGTTTTTTCTCATGAGTGTCCATGATAACCAGTTTCTTCTTGCTCTGTTTTGTCTAGCTTTAATATTATGACACGAAATTGTAAAAGGCCCAGGCAAATTATAATTCCAAAAATTATCATCAAACAAAATAATAAAATAAGATAATAATAAAATTAAAAATTCTGTGCACTTGCTTTGTATCATGGTATGTATAAGTTAATAGTAAAATAATAAAATAAAATAATAAGATCATCATAACTTCATTATTCTGAAATTTGGTGTAATAAAGTCCAGCATTTTAATGAAATTACAAATTTTGTTTCTCTTTCTTTCTTTCTTTTCTTTTTTTTTTTTTTGACAATGTTTTTTGGATAAGAATATTCAACACAAGCTCTGAATCTGCTTTGCTATTGCTAGAGCAGAATTTGTGAATTCTACAGAAATAATTTGTGTGTGTGTGTGTGTGATAAATCAAAAGGATAAAACACAGTGAACAGTTCTAAAAGAACTTAATTGTGCCAAAAGATTCTTATAATGTTTATTTTCAATGAGTTTTAAAAAGCCTGACCAGAATGACATAGAAACAAAAGTAATTTATAAGGTATACCTTCACAGAAAACTTCATAATTATTGAAAGGGTATATGTTGTATTTTCATTTTAGAACAAGTTACTTACCATATTTTACATATTAATTTAAAAATAGTTGCTTCTATCAGGAATATATTTTAATTTATTTTTATTCACAAGGAGGTTTTTCTTTATCATTTCAAATAGTATGCAAGACCTCAACTAGAGGGGCACCTGGGTGATTCAGTCGTTAAGTGTCTGCCTTTGGCTCAAATCATGATCCCAGAGTCCCAGTATCGAGCCCCACATTGGGCTCCCTGCTCAGCCCAGTGCCTGCTTCTCCCTCTCTCACTCCCCCTGCATCTTGTGTTCCCTCTATAGCTGTGTTTCTTTCTGTCAAATAAAATAAATAAACTCTTCCTCAACTAGATTTTTATATTCATTAAAGAGAGCACAGGTTTTAAAAGTCTGAGATAGACTAATTTGAAAAAAAAAAATAAGTGCAAGGGAAATTTCATGACAGCTATCACATTTTAATTTAATACTTGGCTATGTTTCCAGAAATAATGTAGTCAAAGAGAAATGTCTAATTAAGGCAATAAGAAATCAAAAAAGGCTTCCACTGAATTAGTTCAGGTTTTCTAATAAGTGTGTGCCAGTGACTTCTTAAAGAAAAAAGTTTCAGCTATATCAGAAGGCTTGATATTTTCATATACCTTACTATAACCTTGTGTGTCCAAAATTCTTTGTCATATATTCTACTTTTAACAATTTAGGATTATTCCTTCTCTTCTACCATGTTCTATTCCATTTACCCTCAAATGAGAGTTTTCCTGTAACATCATTATTCTTAAAATAGAAATGGGAGTTTGCAAAATCATTTCTTGCGTGATTTACCTGTCTTCATTTTGCCCTGTCAAAGCTGTGAGCTAGTCTCAGATCATTACATACCTAGTGCAAAGAAGTACTGTTCAACCACTAAAGATAAATTCTCAATAAAATGTAAGTTCATTTACATTGTGAAAGCAAAAAAAAAAAGAAGAAAGAAAAAAAAAAGCTCTTAACAATCTTAAAATTCCTTTTACTCTCCCATTTACTCTCCTGACCTCACAGATATCTTAGTCTTTCTTTCCAACTTCTCAACTCCCCAAATTCCACACTATTCAAAATACTTTTTTTTATGTCTCCCTTTTTATTCTTGACTATCTACTTATGTATCTTTTCTACCTCTTCTGAATTCACCAATGTACAAACAAGGAAGCCTAGAGTCTATTTACTGGAAAGAACAGTTAAGGACACATGTCCCCCAAATTGTATTTATCTCCTAGATTCATGTCCAATGAGTCCCCTCAAATTATCACTGAAGTATCTTTATGTAGATAACATAAAACCTGAAATATGTCATATGACTCTAAAGACTTGAATTATAATACATCCAGTTATTGAAAGAAGAAAAGCACATCAAAAGCACTGTGAGCCTACTGGTCTTTTCTCCAAATGATCTTCTGCCTAATAAAAATGAAAAACAATCTTAAGTACTTAAAGATTAGTTTCACTAATGTAACCTGATTAACACCTACCTATTAATCTATTACATATATTTCTTTATATCTCTTTTTTAAAGTACAATATTTCAAAGACAGATTATTAGTTATGAGGTGAAAACAATAAAGATTTATAACTTTGTTATTGTTGTTGTTATTTTGGTTCTGGTATTGATATTTTCTCCATGAATTCAGTCAGATGTGAGATCTTTGCAAATTTTCATTAATTTGTAAGTCATTAAATGTTTTCTTTCAGAGAAATGAACATGTTTATAATTTGTGTGACTAATAGTAACTAAAGACAAGAGTCAAAGAATCAGGGCATTTATGTTATTTTTGTTTAAATGGTAAGGACCCACCTGGGTAAAGTTCTGGTAACCAATTAAAAAAAAAAGAATTGAGCAGCTCGCTCTCTCTCTCTCTCTCTCTCTCTCTCTCCTATCCCTATAGAATTTCAGAGAATCAAGATAAATTCTCACTTCTCAGTATGTTAAAGTTCATAAATTTGCTAAGATAAAACTCTATTGGATATTAAATCACAAAAATATGATTTATATACTATGTTTTCAACATTCTTAGGTGTTTTATGAGCATGCTGTTTTATGAAAATTCAGATTTAGAGTTAGGAAGTGCATCTTTATTTTAAAGAGGAAATTAATAAAATTCAGAAAGTTTAAATTAGATTTTCATGATCACACAACTCTTAGGGTAGAAGATGAGATAAATATTTGAATTTCTACTTAAAAAAATCACACACTTTGCAATGAGTTGATATGCATGTATATTGCAAAATCACTGCCATAATAAGAATAGTTAACGCATGTATCACTTCCTGTGTGTGTGTGTGTGTGTGTGTGTGTGTGTGTGTGTGTGTAGCACAAACATTTCTCTTACCAACTTTCAAGCTTAAAATACTGTATTGTAACTACAGGCACCATGCTGTGCATTAGATCCTTAATAAGAAACTTTAATCTTATAAGGGCAATTTTGTACACCTTGACCAAACTTTCCCCATTTCCTCCACCCCCAGCCTCTGACAACCACCATTCCACTTTCTGTTTCTGAGTTTGGCACTTTAAGATTTCACATGTAAGTGACATCATACAATATTTGTTTTTCTCTGTTTAACTTATTTCACTTAACATAATTTCTTCAAGGTCCACCTATGTTACCACAAATGGTAGGACAAACACCTAAATCAATTAAAAAAGGGATAGAAGACCTGAACTATGTACTTTTGAATAAGGTAACATTTGGTTAGTGACCTTAAGAAGGGCAAATAATCAGCCAAGAAGAATGGAAGAGAAAGAATGAACAAGGGACACCTGGGTAGCTCAGTGGGTTAAAGCCTCTTGTCTTTGGCTCAGGTCATGATCTCAGGGTCCTGGGATCTAGGCCCACATAGGGCTCTGTCTCTCTGCTCAGCAGGGAGCCTGCTTCCTCCTCTCTCTCTGCCTGCCTCTCTGCCTACTTGTGATCTCTCTCTCTGTCAAATAAATAAATAAATCTTAAAAAAAAAAGAAAAAAAGAATGAATGAACCAGGCAAAGAGAGAAACAAATACAAAGGACCTGAGAAGAGAGCATGAGTTACTATTCTTCTTAAGGTCAGGAAGCATGCCATTTTGGTTTGAGAGGAGTGATCGAGGGCACAGTATAATAGTTTAGAGCTAGAACCATAACTTAAAAATTCTTAGGTAAGACTTACTCAAATATGGTAAGGGATTTTTATTTTATTTTAAGTGAAAAGAGAATTATTAGCAGAATTTAATCTAAGCAATTGCATAATCATATCTACATTTTAAAAGATCAGTTAGCCTCCTGTGTCAGAAAATGAGTGGGAGGTATAAAGGGAAAAACAACTAGGCTAAACAGAAGCCTACCACAACAAACTGCATGAAATGATGGTGGCTTGTAGCGTAACTCTTGATGATGAGAAGTTTAATGTCTGGATTCCAAAAGTATAGCTGAAAAGATTTCTTGAGCAATTAGGCACATAATAAGTGAGAAACAAAGACATCAAAGACGACTCCAAGTCTTATAGACTGAACAAATAAGAGAATTCAGTTGCCTTTTACTGAGATGAAGTAACATTATAAGAAGGAACTTCAAAATTTGCCGTTGGACATGTCAAGGGTGAAAAGTTTGGTAAATGTGCAAATGGAGATAGCAGTGAAAGCTGTTTGATATCATTCTGGAGTTCACAAAAGATGTTGAAACAGGAGATAAAGATGCTGGAATTCTTAGAATGAAAACAATAGTTAAGACCATAGGAATGGATAAAATCATCTCAGAAGTGCATAAGAAAAAATATGTTGATCCTGAACCCTGGGCCTATTATTTTAAGATAAGGAAGACTGCACAAACAGGAGTGAGAAGGAGATGCAGTGAGGAAAGAGAAGAACCAAATTAGAGAGAAATCTAGTGGCTTCTGGTTAGAGGAGAAGGAGGATGAAGAGCAGCAGTAAGAAGAGGAGGGAGAGAAGTAAGAGAACAGAAAGGAAACATGAAAGAGAAATCAAATGTTTCTGATAAGTTAAATAAGATAAAATTGCTAAATGAACATTGTATTAGCAAACTACAAAGTGGCAGTTCTTAGTAAGAATTTCTGTAGATTTTCTCTGTGAAATATGCTGCTAAATTCTGAGCAGAAAATGTGGAAGGTGAAGCACCTGGGTGGCTCAGGTCAAGATCCTGGAGTGCTGGGATAAAAACCCCTCATCAGGCTCCCTGCTGGGCAGGAAGCCTGCTTCTCCCTCAGTCACTCCCTCTGCTTGTGTTCCCTCTCTAGCTGTGTTTTTTTCTGTCAAATAAATAAAATCTTAAAAAAAAAAAAAAAAAAAAAAGGAGGGGCACCTGGGTGGCTCAGTTGGTGAAGCGACTGCCTTCGGCTCAGGTCATGATCCCGGAGACCTGGGATCGAGCCCCACATGCTCGGTGGGAGGCCTGCTTCTCCCTCTCTCACTCCCCCTGCTTGTGTTCCCTCTCTGGCTTTGTTGCTCTCTGTCAAATAAATAAAATCTTAAAAAAAAAAAAAAAAGGAAAATGTGGAAGGAGAAAATGGTGTTTATGATTGGAGGAGAGAAGCAGCAAAATGATCCTTTAGAAATTAGGAGTGTGAATTAAGCAACTCAACACAGCAAAATTAAAGAGCAGTTTTCCTCACTGATCTCGTCAGGATTGAACACCTCCTTCTAAGGCATGCTGTACATGTTTTTATGAACATACTTTATTAAGGCTATTCTCTTCTCTGCCTCCTAGGCTAGACTATAAACTTCTAAAAAAACCACCAATTTTTAGATTTCTAAGAAGCATATTTTTCATAGAAACCACATTGAAGAATGGTAAACAAATGAAATGGGAGATCCAGAGTTAAGCAGCAGCCTAGGGTAGGCAAATGCCAAAGCAAAACCATGAATTTTAGCATTCTCAAATCAGAAATGCATTGAGAGACGCCATCAAAACTTCCAGAATTTATGCATGAATATCAGGCAACACAAAACCAAAGAACCTAGTGCAATTGGGGCAACAAAATGTAGGAATTCATAATAATGTATGTAGGAGAACAATAGTTCTAAAGGGCTATAAATCAGGCTGAAGATATAAACTACATGAAATATATTCCACAATGAGTTCACTATCTTGTATAGGATTTTCATCTCATTTGTGGTTAATTTGAGAATTTTTCCAAGAGTGTTAACTGTCTTAGAATTGAGGCAAATAAGATCATCTTGTTAAGGTGACTCTGGTGTTTGTTGCCACATGAAGCTGACCACTCTTGAATAATGTTTTCATTGTAATCTAAACCAAAGTGACAGAGTACTCTAAGAAATACAGAAAAAAAATTGGCATAATTATGTCAAAATAGAATATCTAAATATAAACATGTTCAAAATAATTAAATACATTATAGCGAGCCCAGGCCTAAGGATGGGGGAATTAGGAGAATGTGAGTGGAATTTTTTTTTTTTTAAGATTGTATTTATTTGACAGAGAGAAACACAGCCAGAGAGGAAACACAAGCAGGGGGGGTGAGAGAGGGAGAAGCAGGCTTCCGCCTAGCAGGGAGCCCGATGTGGGGCTCGATCCCGAGTCTCCGGGATCATGACGTGAGCCGAAGCAGTCGCTCAACCAACTGAGCCACCCAGGCACCCCGTGAGTGGAAATTTTTATCTGATGAAATGTGCTAGATCTTTTCTAGGTAGTTCTCTGGGTTTATTTGGCAATGATTTTCTGCTCAGTGCTACATTATCTACCAGGATGACTGCCTGGGACCTGAAGAATTTTTACGGCTACAGATGGAATATTTTGAGCTTTATGATCTTACCGTTGTGGTAGTGTCTTGGGGTCCTCTACAGCACCTGACACTTTTCCTTCAAATCACTTACAGAAACAAATGATCGTGCCTTGGATGTGCTTTCTGCCTCTGTTGTTACTGAGATGGGGGCACTGAAGTGTTCATTCACTGTATATTCCAGCAAATTGATCCCACATCCACCTCCTGAATGTGGCCTGCAAAACTAAAAGGCAAAGCAAGAGGATGAGTGCTCCTGGCACAAGCCTCAGGGACTTACCACTGCTGTCTTGAGATGTGGTTTCCGTGGCAACTACCCAAAAAAGAAGAATGCCTGAAAGTGCCTAGATTGGCACCCTGGGGGTAAACTTTGACCAATGGGAGATGAAAGAAAATAGATAATTATGCTTTATTTTTACTCTGAACACACTATTCCACAAAACAGTAGGTGATATGAAAAGACATCTTGTAAAATGAATAATCAGCTATACTTGTTATGATTTTATATTTGCTTCTCTTCTTCCTTTGTCTTACCGAGACTGTACTCCAGAATGAAAGGTACATTGGTAAATTCAACTTAGATTCCATTTTCCCTGGAACCTAGTATAAGATCACATTTCTCTGAACAAGCATTTAAATAATTCTTAGGATAAGATCTATCTGTTAATGTCTACCCTGGCTGTATGAGGAACATAGGCAAATCTTGTTGCAGTTTTTTATTTAAGTCAAAATAAATATTTAATAGTGCAGGCTTTTCTTAAAAGTTAAGTGTAGGAAACACTTTAGGATACAGTTAATTCCCAGAGGAGTAAGGAGAAAAAAAAATGTGGTCTCTTTTTTTTTTTTTTTAAGATTTTATTTATTTATTTAACAGAGAGAGATCACAAGTAGGCAGAGAGGCAGGCAGAAAGAAAGAAGAGGAAGCAGGCTCCCTACTGAGCAGAGAGCCTGATGCAAGCCTCAATCCCAGGACCCTGAGATCATGACCTGAGTTGAAGGCAGAGGCTTTAACCCACTGAGCCACCCAGGCACCCAAAAATGTGGTCTCTTGATAATCTTTGGCTTTTCCATGAAATCAGAGGACCAGAGCACTTCAAATTTAATTCAGAGAATCTAATCTCATTACTGAAAAATGGTTCATGCACTTGCTCACTTATTTAGTCATTAAATGGACAGACATTTTTTGAATGACTACTATGTGTCAGGTACCATATCAGGTGCTTGCAAAACATTAGTGATTAAAAAAGAAAAATATCTGCTCTCTTAGAGCTAACATTCTCTTGGATAAAGTTATGCAATTAACATAATTCATAAACAAATTAGATATTATGTTACAAGGTTGTAAATTCTACTGGGGAAAAGGAAAGAGAGAGGAAGGTGGCTCACTTATGTGAACAGAGCTGGAAGCAGGTTGCAGTGTTAAACAGATTGACAGGGATAGGCCTTGCTGAGAAATTGAGATTTGATGAGTCTTGAAAGTGAGCCAAGTAAATATTGGGAGAGAAATATTCCAAATGGAGGCATCGGTCAAAGTAAAGGCATTAAGGTTTTCTCTAGGAATAACCAGGAGGTTCAGTATCACCAGAGCTCATAGAATAAGAAGAAATAATTATATATCAGACCCATGAGGCAAGAGGTAAGTCGTAAGGTCTCTGGGGCACTCTAAGGACATTGATTTTTACTCTGAGTGGAACAGGCAACAATCACAGTGTTTTGAAAGTCAGTATGAACTGCTTGATATATTAAAGGTGCATTCTCTAGGCTGTGTCAGGCTATAAACACAAGAGTGGAAACAGTTATGAAGCTAGTGAATTAATCTAGATCAAAGATGATGGCGGCAAAAAAAAAAAAAAAAAAATGGTAGCATAAGCCAGGGAGATTGCAGCAGAGATGTTGAAAATGTTCAAATTTTGAAAGTAGGACAAGTAGGATTTTCTTTTTTAAGTTTATTTATTTATTTTAGCAATCTCTATATACACCTACTGTGGGCTCAAACTCACAACTCGGAGATCAAGAGTCACAAGCTCTTCCTAATGTGCCAGCCAGGCATCCAGGACCAATTGGATTTTCTAAAAGATTGGATATGGGGTATGAGAGAAAGGGACAGATCTAGAACTCTAAAAACAACTGCAAAAATGTGCTTGCTTTTTGCTCAGGTGGGGAAGCTGACTGATTTTTTGAATGAAGTGGGGTGAAGAGATCAAGACTGCAGTCTCAGACACAGAGTTTAAAATCTCTATTAGGTATGCAAATGGTGGTGCTACTAAGTAAGCTGTTGAATATCCAAGTCTGCTTTTCAGAACAGCAATTTGGACTGGAAAGATTATGTGGGAGACCTGAGCACATACTTGGCATTTAATATCATAGCCAAATGATAAGAAGAGAAGACGACGTAAGTAACAGCAAAAGAAGGGCCATATGTACACCAATGTTCATTGCAGCAATGGCCCAATCGCCAAACTGTGGAAAGAGCCAAGGTGCCCATCAACAGATGAATAGATAAAGAAGATGTGGTACATATATACAATGGAATACTACACCTCCATCAGAAAGGATGAATATCCAACTTTTGTAGCAACATGGACTGGACTGGAAGAGATTATGCTGAGTGAAATAAGCCAAGAAGAGAAAGTCAAGTATCGCATGGTTTCACTTACTTGCGGTGCATGAGGGGTAACCTGGAAGACAGTGGGAGAACGAAAGTAAATGGGAACTAGGGTAATCTAGGGAGGGAAACGAAACAACAGAGACTTTGGACACAGAAACAAACTGAGGGACTTGGAGGGAGGGGGGGTAGAGGGATGGGAGAGCCTGGTGGTGGGTACTGGGGACACCTAAAGCGTGGAGCACTGGGTGTGGGGAATGGGGAATGAATCTGGGAACACTGGAAAAAAAAATTTTTAAGTAACAATAAAAAAAATTAAAAAAAAGAATCACTAAAAAAAAAAAGATTTTGCTACAGATGAAAGATGTAAGGTTGGAAGAGAGAAAATATAAAGGGACACTGGAAAGGAGTATTTAGTGAGGGAGGAGAAAAACTGAGAGCATATGGAATCCTAAGCCTACTTTTAAAAATATTCAGGGAAAATGATAACCTACCATATCAAATACTGTTGCTCAATTAATAAAATGAGGAGTTAAAATTTACCATTGAATTTAGTAGCATGTAGGTAATAGGTGACTTTGACGGAGGCAGTTTCACTAAAGTATTGAATGTAATCATAATTAGAATGGGTTTAAAAGAAAATGAGGAGATTTATTAGAGATAGTCAGTAAAGATAAAAATTTCAAGAAATTTTTTTAAAAGATTTTATTTATTTATTTGACAGAGAGAAACACAGCCAGAGAGGGAACACAAGCAGAGGAGTAAGAGAGGGAGAAGCAGGCTTCCCGCCGAGCAGGGAACCCGATGTGGGGCTCGATGCCGGGTCTCCAGGATCATAACCTGAGCTAAAGGCAGTTGCTTAACCAAATGAGCCACCCAGGTGCCCCAAAAATTTCAATAAATTTTATTGTAAAAATGAAATAAATGGTTTGCTAGCTGGAAGAGGAAATAGTTTTAAAAAAATTGGAGGAGGAGTATAGCTTCTCATGGGTGGGTAGATATGATGTTTGTGTTTAGTAACAAATAAATTCTCATAGCCGACCAGTGTAATTGCTCTCTGGGATCTACAGCCTTGTATAATCCTCCCCAATAAATGTAGGCACAACTTGTGATTTACTTTTAATCAATAGAATGAAGCAAAGCTAATGGGCTGTTACTTTGATGATTGAATTCCATAAGATCGTTAACTTCTGTCTTGCTAGTACACTGTTGATTCTCTCCCTTGCTGGTTTTGACTACATCAGCCATCATATAGTAAGGCCCAGGTGAAAAGTTGAAGGTGGCCTCAGATTGACGGTGGCAAGGCACTGAGACCCTCAACCTGAGAATCCTTGAGAAACTGTCAACAACCATGGGAGCCTGAAGTTGGATATCTCCTCATAAGCCTTAGATGACACCCCATCCCTGACTGACACTGAGAGCATAGCTTTGTGAGAGACCCCAAAGTAGATGATGCAGTAAAGCCATGCCCAGATTCCTGAGCCACAAGACCTACCTGTAAGACAATGTGTTTGCTGCTTTAAGGTATTGTTTGTGGCAATTTATTACACAGCAAAAAAATAGATAAATAAAAATAATAAATAATAATAATAATAATAATAATAATACTTGGTCTTTGAAGATTCCTCTCTGATTCCTTCAATTGTTTTAGTAACTAAAAGAACATTATCAGTTGGGTGTGAGTGGAGCTATGGAGTAGAACCAGAGGATATTTATTTTTATTTCCCTTCTAATGTTGCTCTAATGTATTTTGTGTAATTAATAGTAATGACAGTATGTTTACTTGCCATTGACAGAATGAAGATCACTTTAAATAAAGACCTTCAATGTAACTTTTTTTTTTTAAGAAAGAGAGAGGAGGAGGGGTCTGGGGGAGAGGCAGAGGAAGAGGGAGAGAAAAACTTTAGCAGGCATTGGAGACCCTGATGGGGGGTTCAATCTCACAATGTTAAGATCATGACTCTGAGATCATGACCTGAGCTGAAATCAAGAGTCAGATAACTTAACCAGCTGAGGAACCCAGGCACCTCTTCAATTGAATTTCTTAATTTTCCCTTGGACTGACTGGATTTTCATATTATGAATAGAAATGCATTAGCAGCTGTAGGACTTTTCTCCAAATTTTATTGGCTACTGTGAATCATTTCAGGTTAAATCAGGGAGATTATTTTACAAATGATTTATTTAAGTATCTAACTATTGATAATTAGTAGAGAGTATAATGTATTTCTTTGCTTAAGAGAGAACTTAATTGGAAAATGAGTAAATGTATATATACTTAATTATTATAATGTATTATTCAATAGGGAATTTAAATTTAATTGCTATGTCTGTAGTAATCCTTCCCCACCCAAATATGTCTGTATGTCTGTATGTATGTATTTCTCTTTCTTTCTTCTTTCTCTCTTTCTTCTTTTTCTCTTTCTTCTTCCTCTATTCTCTTTTCTTTCTCTCTTCTCCTCTTTCTTTCTTTCTCTCTTTCTCTCTCTCTCTCTGCTTCCTTCCTTCCTTCTTTCTTTCTTTTCTTTCTTTCTTTCTTTCTTTCTTTCTTTCTTTCTTTCTTTCTTTCTTTCTTTCTTTCTTTCTTCTCTTCCTCCTTTCTTTCTTCCTTTCTTTCTTAATAATGAGGAGCCACATGTGTGCCAGGGTGGCTCAGAGCATTAAGCCTCTGCCTTCAGCTCAGGTCATGATCTCAGGGTCCTGGGATCAAGTCCCATGTCAGGCTCTCCGCTCAGTGGGAAGCCTGCTTCCCCTCATTCTCTACCCACCTCTCTGCCTATTTGTGATCTCTCTCTCTATCAAAAAAAGAAATAAAATATTTTAAAAAAATAACTAGGAACCACAGATCTATAGAAAACTGTTCAAGGACTAAGTATAATTATTTCAAATGAAGAATCAATTTTGCACACTGAATTGTAATTCAGTATATGCCATAATAACTATATGCCTTGCTATATAAAAATCAAATATTGATCAGTTGCAATTAATAGTAAACTTAGAGGACTAAGAAGTATGGTCATGGTAACATTATATGAGAAATAACTTAGGTTCTTCATCAAATAAATTACAAGAAAAAGAAAAATGAGAGAGAGGGGGAAACTGTGCATTACCAGAGCCTAAAGAGACTTATCACCCAAGAGTGATTTCAGATTATATTTTGACCCTCATTCAAATTTAAAATATCATAAATTCAGACATAAGACAATATTTTACAAACACATTTGATGTATATTTGACTACAAGATATTTTAGGATATAAAAGGTATTATTACTTTTTAAATATGATAATGTTATTGTAGTTGCTTTTTTACAGTTTTTAGCTTTTAGTAATATCTACAAAAATACTTATAAGTAAAACAATATGATATTAGAGGTTTAGTGGGCTGGGTATGTATAAAACTATATTAATCATGAGTTGATGATTATTAAACCTTAGTAAAAAAACAAATTTATAATACTTATTAGCCATTTTTTATATTTGTTCTATCTATACCTTTTATCTTCTATGTGTTATATTTGTTGAAATCTTCTGACCTCAATGTGAAGAAAAACAAAACTAAGTCATAACATATAAATAAAAAATAACAGAAACATAGACTGCAGAGAAATCAGAAAGGGATATTTTTCAAGCTAACTTTATAGATATTTATGTTTTATCTTTATGCCAATTATATGAATTTATTAAATTTATTATTTATCATTAAATTTATAATAAATGTATCATCTTTGTCTACATTTTTATATTTTACCCAAACTTTCTAGATGTCTAATTATTTTATAAATACATGTTAATGCATTTTTCTTAAGATTTTATTTATTTATTTGACAGAAGGAAGCACAGCTAGAGAAGAAACACAGGCATGGGAAGTGAGAGAAGGAGGAGCAGGCTTCTCTCTGAGCAAGGAGCCCAATGTGGGACTCAATCCCAGGACCCTGGGATCATGACCCATGCCAAAGGCAGATGCTTACAGACTGAGTCATTCAGGAACCCTGCATGTTAACTGTTAATCACATATTTATTCATCAGTAGAAGCTGACAAACATTTAAATGTCAATATCAAAATATTGCAAAGAAAGCAATAAGGCCAGAAATCATCTATTAAAACAGCTGCTTTTCCTAAGGGAAACATTATTGTGGATAACATATCATGTTCCCTTTAATTAGCATATTTATTTAGTTAACCTGGATTTTTGTTGACAGTCAATGTTGGATATTAGGATGAAATCATAGTGGGATAGACAGAGAGATTACTTAATGAATGCCAAGAATGAATAAATAAGTGACTGTGGTCTAAGGGACTTTAATATTTAGGTGTAAAAAAACACTTTATATTTTTGAAAGATGCTTTTACTCTAGAAAAAAAAAAAAAAAGAACAGGCATTTTATTCACCTGCAATTGGAGGTTTTCTACTGTAGAACTGAGGGGAGATGTGTACTTTTTGCTTTAGATAGCAGATGGGAACTGCTTGTATGAGATTTATAGGACCATAGTTGCTTCAACATAAGGAGAAATTAAATATTTGGAGATGTCTAGCAATAAATATGTTTCTTCTTAAACTAGTATGCTACACTAAATTGTTGAAAAAAATTACTGCTGTCAAAGGTGCTATACACAAAATTTATATATATCCACTGTGAAGCCTGATAAAAAGGATCTAATTTCAGTTCAACTCTATGTTCCTGTATTTTAAATTACTACAAAGGAAATTATGAAGTGTAAATATGTATTTACTCATTCAGGAAATGACTTAATATTGGTAAAACTAGGATTTGAGTACATTTATTATATAGATTGTCCTGGGAAATGAGTGACAAAAAAAAAGTCATAGTATGAATGATAGCACATTTAAAACTCAATTGTCTCCAAAATGTTAATACAGAATATTAATGTTTGGAACTATAAGTTTCCATTGAAGTTAAATGGAAAGCTGTTCATACCAAGCATAAATTATTGTTATTTTTTTTTTGCCAAAGGACACAGATGGTATTTTACTATCAATATGTCTTTTAATACAGAGAATAATACTTATATTGTGTGTGGAATATATAAAATATAGTAAAGAATAAAGTTTTTTTTTTAACTTTAAATTTATTTTATTTTTTCAGTGTTCCAAGATTCATTGCCCATGCCCCATACCCAGTGCTCTATGCAATAGGTGCCCTCAGTACCCACCACCAGGCTCTCCCATCCACCCACCCCCTCCTTCTAAGTCCCTAAGTCTGTTTGTGTCCAAAGACTTTAATGTTTTGTTTCTTTCCCTGAATTACCCTACTTTCCATTTACTTTCCTTCTCCTACTGTCTTCTATATTACCTCTTATGCACCGCAAGTAAGTGAAACGATGTAATACTTGACTTTCTCTACTTGGCTTATTCACTCAGCATAATCTCTTCCAATCCAGTCCATGTTGCTACAAAAATTGGATAGTCATCCTTTCTGGTGGAGGCATAGTATTCCATTGTATATATATACCACTTCTCCTTTATCCATTCATCTATTGATGGACACCTTGGCTCTTTCCACAGTTTGGCGATTGTGGCCATTGCTGCTATGAACAGTGGGGTACATATGGCCCTTCTTTTCACTACATCTGTATCTTTGGTGTAAATGCCGAGTAGTGTAATTGCAGAGTCATAGGGTAGTTCTATTTTTAATTTTTTAAGGAATCTCCACACTGTTTTCCAAAGTGGATGCACCAACTTGCATTCCTACCAATAGTGTAAGAGAGTTCCCCTTTCTGTGCAACCTCTCCAACACTTGTTGTTTTCTGACTTGTTAATTTTGGCTATTCTGACTGGTGTAAGGTGGTATCTCAGTGTGGTTTTTTTTTTTTTTTTTTTTTGTTTTTTTTTTTTTTTTTTTTTTGATTTTTTTTTTTTTTATTGTTACTAAATTTTTTTTTTCCAGTGTTTCAAGATTCATTCCCCATTCGCCACACCCAGTGTTCCACGCTTTAGGTGTCCCCAGTACCCACCACCAGGCTCTCCCATCCCTCCATCCCCCTCCCTCCAAGTACCTCAGTTTGTTTCTGTGTTCAAAGTCTCTGTTGTTTCATTTCTCTCCCTGGATTATCCTACTTCCCATTTACTTTCGTTCTCCCACTGTCTTCCAGGTTACCCCTCATGCACCGCAAGTAAGTGAAACCATGCAATACTTGACTTTCTCTTCTTGGCTTATTTCACTCAGCATAATCTCTTCCAGTCCAGTCCATGTTGCTACAAAAGTTGGGTATTCATCCTTTCTGACGGAGGCATAGTACTCCATTGTATATATGTACCACATCTTCTTTATCCATTCATCTGTTGATGGGCACCTTGGCTCTTTCCACAGTTTGGCGAT
>PITA01016596.1:0-45993 GCA_004023965.1 Spilogale gracilis
TGGTGGTGGTTGGCGTGAAACAAGATGAGAGTCTTAATGGAATGTGGTTAGAATAGCTCACTTCTACAAATCTTACAAAAATATATAACCACATTAAGATATTGCAAGTCCTCTCTCAGACTCTTGGAAGAAGCCCATGCAAAGGTGGGACCCTGAAGGTTATTATTCATTAAGAATTTACCTCTACTGCTACGATATATGATCTGAGGCTCTGGGAAACATACTGACACACCAGAAACCACGAACACCCTTTGTTCTCTACCTCCTCTAAGAACTCAGGAGAAATCCTGAGCAATGACACTCTGAATGTCAACATCCGTGAGGCCTTGATGGCCTCCACTGAGTGGCGAGTATGGCTGCTTAAACATTTATGCAATAATCTTAGACTTTCATGTAATCATAATGGATGAAATGTCATGCTAGGGTCAAATCAAAGAGTGCATCAAGCTCTGGCTTTGACAGCAGCCCTAAGAGTCATTTTCGGAAAAGCAAGAGACTTTCCTTCTTTTTCAAAGATTAAGTTTTCCTGTTTAATGATCCCTGAGAACCCCCTTATTTTCCTTCCAGACCCTGGATTGTGTTCTTAGGAACTAAGTGACTTATATCTGAAACACTGAGAATGAATTAAAGACTTGCATAATACAAGATCAATGTGAGTAACAGGGGATTTGAAGGAGATTTCCCCTTGGTCAAAGTAGGTCACATGTCAAGAAAGATTTATGCTGATTTAGCCAGTGAGGAGAAATTGAGGATTAGATTTTCAATTTGAGAAGTCAACTGGAGCCTGGGGAATTTAATCGGCCACCCTCCTTGTGCTTCACTGGTTACTAGCAATCTTGAGATCTGTCTGCTATGTGGAAATATGTAGATTGAGTGAATCTTGATAATTCTCAATTTACCTAATCAGATTATCTCCTTGTCTGAATGCAGACTGACACTTGGAAGACAGACCTGTAACTGGGGTGCATTCAGTTGGGGCTCAAGCCTTCCGCTGGCTTGTCCTCCAAATGGCTCTTTGTAGAAGTTAATGAGCACAGAGTTGAAGGGCTGAAGGTCTGCATCTGGCAAGACCTGGCATCGGACTTGGCAAGGCTCCATGGAGGAAGCTTCTTGGTGCACTCACCGTGGCAGAGGCTGAGAAATTGCCAGCTGCTCAAGCCTCATTCAGTCCACTAGGGAAGATTAGAGGATCTCACTTCCCTATCCCAGGTGGACCATTGAGCATTCAGAGGCATGGCTACTTCCCGAGATGCTACAGGGGACACTGATCAGAAGGACTTCAGATGTACGAGCACACTTTCCTGGCTTAAGATTTCTAACATCTTACCTTGTTTAGCCTCAAATCTAAATCAATTTAACACAAACTTTGGTATCAGACAGACCCAAGTTCCAATTTTCTAGTGGTGGGAACATGGGCAAGTTACTTAACCACTGTCCGCTTAATTTCCTCTTCTAAACCATGAAATATAAGAAAATCAACTCTTATTTTTGTTGTTTTGAAAAAACAAGTATAGTTAAGGTGGATGAAAGTGTCCACTATGGGGCTGAGTGTAGAGTGACATTCAGAGAACCTTTGATCCTGGAATTATGTTATATACATTCATTAGCGTTGGGTCCTGACTCAGTCTCTGAGCCCATTCATGACCAACAGTCTGTAACTCACTGTCACCCTGTGCTGGCATTTGAAATTTTCTCCTTATGAAGGGTGGGAAGACAGACTGAGAGGGCCTGATTCAAAGTTTCAGGAGAGGAGGTTGAGAGAGCAGAACCTTTCTCAGACCTAGCAATGGAGCCGCATTGGCTGACATATCTAGGATTAGAAACATTTATGACAGTGATAAGACAGGGTCCCTGGTAGTTTGTTGTTTGGTCAACTCATTCTCTGTATTCATATTCCTGAACACTAATTTTTGTGGAATATCAGTAGAGAAAAATGACACCAGCTCTCTGAAATGGGCAAGGAGCACCAGAGGATCTCAGCCTGCCATATGGCAAGAACTTTTTTTTTTCAAGATTTTTAAAAATTTATTGGACACATACACAGAGACTGTGAGAGGGAACACAAGCAGAGGGAGTGGGAGAGGGAGAAACAGGCTCCCTGCCAGGAGCCTGATGCAGGGCTCATGCAAAGACCCTGGAATCATGACCTGACTTGAAGGCAGATGCTTAACAACTGAGCCACCCAGGTATCCCAACCAGGGGATTCTTTATAAGGGAACACCCCCTTGGCGATGGCCCCAAATAACAAGCCATGTGGTTAGAAAACTCTTCACTTGGGACAAAACACCTTCCCAAATGAGCTACCTCTATCAAACATTTTGTCTCATCTCATTCTTTTAATTGAGATGGTACCTTAAGATATATTGACTGACAAAAATCAGATCGTTCTCACTTGAATTTCATACCTTTGCCATTTCTAACTGAATCGAAAGCAAGTCAGTTCCCCTTAATAAATATCTGCTGAGCTCACACTGTATTCCAGACAGTGTGCTAGGAAATAATGGTATGATGATAATCAAGAGATTCACTTTTTATTTGTGGGAATACTCACTTTACATTCCGTTTGCAACAGATACAAATGATTACCCTGAAGTGAGGTAAGTGCCATCGTAGAAGGAATTTAATAATAATTTACAGCAGTATTTTTTAAAATGAGGGTATTTGTGATGTTTCTTGATGGCAGAGTCAGAGAAGTAATAGTGCAGGGGTAGAATTTTCCCAAGGCAGTTGGGGGATGGACAGTAGCAGGAGTTTGGTGATTGGTAAGATATGGTAGCAAAGAGGAGGAGAAAATAAAAGCATGTTTTGGAGGTGACAGTAATAAAGCAAAGTGAGGCCATTTTGACAAGAGAGATTGGGGCTGCACACAGAATGCAGCATGATCAGGTGCACCTCAGTAAGGATACCAGGGATAACGAGGACATTTTTGTATGACCTATAGTCATACAGTGGTTTGAGTCAGGTGTTTCCATCATGGTTTTCTGAGCTAGACAAACTTGTATTTCAATGCTGGTCCATCACCTACTAGACACGTAACTTTAAAGCCTCAGGTCAAATAAGAAGGACAATACCATCCTCACGGTTTTGCTGTCAGGATTAAATAAGGCAGTCAACAGAAAATGTGTTACATCTTAGCTGCCATATGGCAAGAACTGGTTAACTCAAGGTTATCCTTCGACATAAGATGGCAGAAGAAGGAACTACTTTGAAGGAGCTCGGTGGATGGGCTGTAGGAAGGTCAATGAAATTGTATGTGCATTTGCATTTGTGTGAGGAGATGGACTTTAGCTTTATGTTATTCTCCAAAGTCTGCCTGTCAGAGAAAAGTACTAGTTCCCAAAAGTGCAAGAAAGATCAGTGAACAGTGAATGTTGAGGGATATCAACAATATGGAGGGAGAAGAAATAATAGAAAAGCTATGGAGACAAAAAGATGGTTCATAAATACAATCAGTTCTGTTATCATGGGACACAGACATTCCTAAAAGCCACCACATGGTAGGCAGAAATAGGACCCCCATGACCTCACACCCTGGTTTGACTATATCATGTTACATGGGAAAAAAAATACTTCACAGATGTGATAAAGGTTACTAAATCAGTTAACCTTAAAATAGGGAGACAGATATATTTGTACAGACCCGCATGCCAAGCTTTTCTTCTTCTAGCTGAGGGCAGAAGAGGGAATCAGAGATAAATTGGGAAGGGGAAAGCAGAGAGATTTGTAGCAAAAGAAGGATTTCGGGCACCATTGCTCACTTTGAAGATAGAAGGGACCAGGAATTAAGGCACAAAGGCAGGCTTTAAAAGCTGAGAATAGCCCCAGGCCAATAGCCATTAAGGAAATGAGGATCTCAGCCTGACAACCATCCCAAACTGAATTCTTCCAACAATTGGAATGAGCTTAGATGTGGATTCTCCCCCAAGAGCTTTATTTAAGAGCCCAGCTTGATTTTGGCTTTGTGACAGTCTAAACCAAGAACCTACTTGATCTATGCTATGCATGGACATTTGACTCATAGAAACTGTGAGATAATAAATTCGTATTGTTTTAAACAGCCATGTTATTTATTATAGCCGCAATAGGAAACTAATACACCACCCTATGAAAGAACTGTGCAATGAAAAACATAGGGATTAAGGATAAAACACTCTGGGGCATCTGGGTGACTCAGTCAGTTGAGTCTCCAGCTCTTGGTTTTAGCTCAGGTTGTGATCTCAGTGGGCCTCCATGCTCAGTGGGAGTCGGCTTGGGATTCTCTCTCTCTACCTCCCCTCCCTTCATGCTCTCTCTCGGTCTCACTCTCAAGTAAATAAATAAAATCTGTTTTAAAAAAGGGTAAATCACTCAAAAGAGACATAGGCCAAAATAAACAACAATACGGTAGAAATCTAATAAACATGGTAGCATAGTTTTACATATGGGAAATGTGTAACAAATCCACAAGCACTATAATAAATACAGCACCTTACCTTCACTAAGACCTGAAGTTTGCTTCTGGAATTAGGAGTCAGAAGGACTGTAGCTCATGCAGTCTTGTGAAGGGGCGGAGGAAGGGTTATCTGAAATTGGACAGAAAATTTAATATCAGGTATGGATAGGTGTGGCTCACAACACATGGGTGAATTGAGTTCCTTGGTATATTTTTAAGGTGTGTGTGTGTGTGTGTGTGTGTGTGTGTGTGTGTGCGTGCACATGTTCTATATTCCTTTTCTTTTTAAGATTTTATTTATTTATTTGACAGAGACCACAAGTAGGCAGAGAGGCAGACAGAGAGAGAGGAGGAAGCAGGCTCCCTGCCGAGAGATAGCCCGATGCAGGCCTCTATCCCAGGACCCTGAGATCATGACCTGAGCTGAAGGCAGAGGCTTTAACCCACTGAGCCACCCAAGCGCCCCATTTTCTATATTCTTACGTGACTCAGGCAGTTTTCTGTGTTCACCTATTGTTTCTCATTGATGTAAACAAAATCATACATAAGCAACTCCAAAATCTGCATTATGATCAGCTGGTTCATGAACATATTAATTATTTTAAATTCATACTTTCGAAATAAGGGACTCAATATAGGAATAATGGTGAGGAAAACTGTAGAGCTAGTTGCTCATGCCAGATATATACCAATCTTCTTGGCAGGCTGAGCAGCTGGACAGCTGTACTTGGGAGAAGTTAAGGTCACTCTACATGACTCTGCTGTCACAGCAAACTCAACAGGTCAAATGTAGCAGCTGGCTCCCTCAAAGTCAGCCACATCAAAATAATTCATCATTATGCTTCACTTTCTCAAAAGGTGGACAATATGAAACTAACCATCTTTGGGATCCATACTTTAATCTTAGGAGTCAATTTCTCATTTTGCAGTGGCCTGGCTGTTATAAATCTCTTTGTAAATCTTTTTTTTTTTAAGGTTTTATTTATTTATTTATTTATTTGACAGAGAGAAACACAGTGAGAGAGAGAACACAGACAGAGGAGGTGAGAGAGGGAGAAGCAGGCTTCACGCTGAGCAGGGAGTGCGATGCGGGGCTCGATCCTGGGACTCTGGGATCATGACCTGAGCTGAAGGCAGATGCTTAAGGACTGAGCCACCCCGGCACTCCTCTTTGTAAATCTTTTAAACTCAATCTCACTTTGGTGTGTTCCTAGCCTTTGAACAATTAGTGTTTCTCATTGATTGTTTTTCTGCATGATTACCTATGCAAAGTCAAAAGGAAGACAGTCCTTGTGAAAAAGTACCAGACACTGCTCTCTGGCCAATGGCAACTCTAGGGGGAAAAAATAATCCAAGGAGGTAGTCTCATGAGAAAGATACATACCAGCTATAAGTAGAAATGGCAAGGCTGAGGTTAATTTTATAATCTCTATAATTTGGAAAGTGCCCTTCACTTTAGTCCAACCCCTTCATGGGGTCACTTGAAGCCCAGCATATAGAGTGCTATGTCCAAGATCAAAGAGCAACTTAGAGCAAAGAAAATAACTCAGGTCCTCTAATAACTTGCACTATGTGGTGGCCATACACAACTTGCTAATTTTATGAAATCTCAAGAGTTTTTCACCAGAATAACAACTTTTTTTTTTAAGTTGTGCACCACAGAGGCCAAAAGAAAGCATGCATGTCCCACATTGCTTTCATGAGAATGTTTTAAGATTAATTCATTCCATCATTCCACTTGATCCCATCCTGTCTTCACCCATTCATTATTTCCTTCCCTAATTCCACTTGAAACAAATAAGTTAGGTGCATCCAACATAACAGGGGTTGAGAGAATGAGGAACTAAACAATCAGATAGCTAGAGTGTGAATTTATTTACAACCTCATCTTGACCTTCTAACCCAAGTCTTCCCTTCAAGGAAATATGTTCTGAAATACATTTCCATCTGCCCCTACCATGTTTCCAAACACTCAACTCCTATCATAACAGTCAGAGTCATTGTTTATTTATAAAAGGTGTGTGTGTGTGTGTGTGTGTGTGTGTGTGTTTTAACAGAGAAATGCAAAAGGCTGCCCCATTGTATTGATCAGAAGTTCATTCTAGGCCCTTTGCTATCTGCCACAAAAAAGGGTCAAGCATCCTTATAGTTTCAGTTCTTTCCAGAAGATGTGCCATCATCTTCCATCATCAAAACCTCAGAGGTTTCTATGGCAACCTCCTACTCAAACTCATCGATTTTTCTGGCATTGCCATTTTGTCCTGTCCCAGAGCCTGCACTGGAGTGTGTGTGTGTGTGTGTGTGTGTGTGTGTTTAATAAAACTCTCAAAAATGAAGCTAGGAAAATACCAACAGGTGAAAATAAAATAAATATAACTCCAACAACATCCTGAGCATAATAAGATTGAGAGAAGAAAACATTTCCTGGTCATACTGGGTTCAGGATGTTAATGAAGATTTGACACAATGAGTAATATTATAAAGAGGATAAAAGAATGGAGGCAAGGAAGAGCCAGCCCCAAGAGCAAAGATTGCACAATGGTTTGGGGACAGCCGGCTTCTCCTTGTTTCTCTTTCTTCTCCGATAAGAATGCGGTTGCCGGCATCGAAATAGAATTAAGCTAAAGCTGTAAATGAGGTTTCCACTAGGAAAAGCTGTCTCTTGCAGTGTTCAGAGCAGAGCTGGGACCAGTGCCAAGTGCTCATGAAGCAATTTTGGAAGGTTCTGCTGGAAATGCAGGAATCCCTGTCCTTCTATCACTCATAGCCCTTTATAACAACTGGCATATTGGGCTATCGAGATCTTATGGTGAAAGTCAGGATTCAAAGTGGCTTTGGCCGTATCCATCTGTCTTATTCCCCACAGTTACATTTCTATTACCACCTTAACTTGAGCCAGTCCTAACTGTAAGGAATGCCCATTTCTCCCCCATGGCCATGTCTCAGAGAAGATTCATCTCTTATCTTCTGAATCCCAATTCTGCCTTAATGAGTACCATACCGTTGTCTGAGTCATGTTTTCTTATTGTATTTGCAAGAATCAATATCACTGTGTTATGAACTCTTTGGGCGCAAGGAGGGTGGGCCTTGGGCCACTCATACCATATTCTGCCACAGATAATGTTGGGGATTTCCTAGGGACTGGAGTGTGTGGGATCTGCACATGTAGGCAGGAAAAAGTTTTAGTGTCTCAGATGAAACCCCTGTCTTCATTTACTCAATCTAGCAGCCAGTGGTCAGGAAGAATAGCGAGGAAAAAAGCACACAGGAACATTCATCTCTCTCTGAAACATGATTTCTATGCTCTGAACCCAGGAACTCCTAAAGAAAGAGGATCAGTTTCCCAGGGAAAGTTTTCTGGTAGCAGTGGCAGAAAAAAGGGAAAAAAAAAAGTTTTCATATCCAGTAAAGGGTCTCCTTAGGGAAATAAATGAATTCCATCCCCTTCAAAAGAGAAGAAAAAGAAAGAGTGAGCCATGGGAGAAATCAATAGAATTTGCAGTACACGACAGAGAGCATGTGTTGAAAGTTTGATAAACTCTCCTCAGAGTGGAATCAGTCAGGGTAGGTGAGCTCAGTCAGGATAGGTTAGATTACTCTGTGGTAACAAACAACTCCAAACTACGGCTTCAAACAACCTTTATTTCCTGTCAGGCTACAGAGTGACTCTGTTGGCCGGTGCTTGAATGGGCATGATCCTAACTCAAGACCGAGACTGACGACTGACGGAGGCGCCTGGGTGGCTCAGTTGGTTAAGTGACTGCCTTCAGCTCAGGTCATGATCCCAGATCCTGGTATTGAGCCCTGCCTTAGGCTCCCGGCTCAGCAGGAAGTCTGCTTCTCCCTCTCCCCGTGCTATTCTCACTGCTTGTTCTCTTCTCTCCCTTGATCTCTCTATCTGTCAAATAAATAAATAAAATCTTTAAAAAAAAAAAAGGACCGAGACTGACAACACAGTCATTCACTGGAACTCTGTGGGCAGCTATGGTAAAGAGAAGAGAAAGGTCTGGAGGGCCAGTTTCAACCAGGAAGTCACACTGGTCTTTTGTTTGTGTCTCATTGGCTGGAACCACCCACATGATCCCTTCTGACCAAAATAAGACTTGCAGGTGGAGCTGGGAACATCTGCTGAATGAAACTGATGAGTATTACAAGGGGAAAAACTTCAAAGCATGTTTCAGATTTCTAGTTTTATGTGTGATAAATTCAGAATTCGCAACTACAAGAAGAAAGACAACATGCATGTAAATAACATAGTTTCTTCATCGGCCACTTTCCAAAGCAACCTTGCTCATTCTTTGAATAGCATGGGAAACCTGGAAAGTCATTACTCATTCCTTCATTTTTTTCAACTGATAGTTACTAATTTCTGTATTAAGTCCTGGGTAAGGCACCATAATATAAAGGTGTATATGTCACCTTTCTAAGCCCAGGATCCTTCTTGACCTTTGATTATCCCATTATCACAGCCTGCCCTGTGCTTCCAGAAAAAAAGCTTCTGGGATTTGTTTCTGGCTTAGATTATAACAGAATTCATAACAGTACTTCCAGAGACAGGATGATTTGAGATTGTACACCTTCTCTATTTCAGCTAGTTTCTCTGACCCTAATGCTCGCCCCCCATGCCACTGTTAGCTTGTTCTTACTTCCTCTCTATGTGAAGAGCCTGTATCTGCTTGAGTCAATTTGCATCTGATTATACTGGAAGTGTGAGATTACTCCCTGGATTAGTTCAACGACCACAGCCAGAATAGATCATTTTTCCTCTTCATCCTTGATACTCTTAAAAAAAAACAACAAAAAAAACCTAAAAACAAACAAACAAACAAACAAAAAAACTATCCTCTGATTTCTTCCCTAATAGGTGTGAACAGGGGTCCTGGATGCTGATTTATCTGGTATGTCAAGAATCCAGAAATCATCATTATAATGTAATTATGCCTCCATAATATATTTTCAGGCTAGAAACAGAATGCTAACAAAATATTTAAGTGTTAAACCTCAAATCTGGAGATTAATATTTATTGAAGGAATACCTAGTGTGTTCCTTGATCAGAAGTGTTTCTGTAGGAAAAGCACAGTGATTGCAGTCCTAGATGTAAGAAGTCTATCTTGACAATCAGCCCACTTTGAAATGCAAACTAATTCATTCACTAATTGTCTTTAGGGAGTGTAATTGAGATGAGACACCATTTGCTAAGTGAATTTGATAGGACTGCAAGTTGCCTAATGTAAATCAATTTTCCCTGTTCACCTTAAAAATGGACCCAATCTATGAGATGGCACCAATGGGCCCAGATAAAGGACTGCATTTTCCAATTGCTTACAATGATATGTAGTCATGTGCCTAAGTTCTGACCAATGAGGTTATAGCCAAGACTGTCAGTGACCTACCTACAGTCACCTGAACTCGGCAGTGAGCTCCAACAGCCATAGATTTCCATCTCTTTTTCTGGCTCATCTTTTCCCAGCACTGTGGAGAGCCACTGCCTATGTAAGGCATACCAGAAGAGCAAATTGACACAGTCAAGAGCAGTCCTCAATGACTGCTTCCTAGAACTGACATACAAACACTCCAGCTTCCTCACCCCTTGGGTGGGAAAATTTAAAGTTGTATATTTTATACAATTGCCCAGAATTGATTTGCCAATTTTGCTCCCATTGTCCATGGCTGCTATAATAGTAGATTATCTTTTAACTACTTCCTGCTCCCTATATCATGCTTCATTTCTCTCCTGGCCCTCCCTACACTTCCAAATCAACTACTAGCATTGCTTGAAGACCCCTTGTTCTCAGGGTCTTCCTCTGGGGTCATTTGGGCTAAGACCAAAATGTCAGCAGAAGGTCAGCAGAACTCTATAGCCATTTTGAGCCATGAGAAGGAGGGCCCTACCTACGTAAATGAAGAGTCAAGTACTGGAAGAAACATGGAGCCCTGAGGACCATGGAACCTCCACACTGAGCCTTGACTTCCCATCTCCAGCACCATTCTACATGAAAGAGAACTACATTTCCATCTTGGTGAATATGATATGTAATAAGAAGTACCTTAAGTATATCTGTATCTGTTTAATATTTACGTGTTTGTTCTACAAACTAATCCAAATGTATATGTTTTATATAAGTGTGTATATATATGTGTGTGTGTGTATGTGTGTGTGTATGAACTTCCTTCTCGGAAATGTAATTGAGGGGTCATTCATGAGTTTGAACATAATAGCTAGAGTGTGAAACCATGATTCATCCAGGGTCAGAATTCACCTGTCTATGATCATTTAGATCCAGGCCTTAAGTATCTGGGACGGTGCGTGATCCACCCCTCCCGCCATGCCCAAGCCCCTGGAAATTTTGGTGGAGGTACTTGTGAATGTGAATGAAAGCCCCTCTTGGCTTTCCCCACCTAGAATCTGGAAAGCCACATACCCTGTGAGCGGAGGCAATACTAATCCTGTCTCTAGGGTGGGTGCCAAAGCAGTTAAAGATTTAACTGCACCACCCAACTTCCTCACTTTTGAATAATAAAACACTGGGGCCCTTGTCAGTCAAGAGAGACAAAGGCAGAGGCAGAGGCAAAGGAAAAAGGCCGAGAGCCTGTAAAGAGAGACAGAAGCAAAGCGAGGAGGAAAAAGAGAAGCAAACAGAGAAACAGAGAAGCAGACAGAAAGCAGCAGAAACAGAGAGCAAGAGAAGCAAAGAAAGCAGCAGAAACAGAAGCAGACAGAGAGAAAGAGAGACCAAAGCCTAGAGATAAGCAGAGCAAGAGGGCCAAAGCCAGAGCTAGAGAGCTAGAGCTAGAAAGCCAATGCTAAAAAGCCAGAGCGTGAGCCTGACCCTGCTTCATAGGTCTCTCCTGACTGAACTCGGGTCTGTCAGCTTGCATCAGATTTCTGTGTCCATGTCATTATTTCGCCCGCCAGACATCCCGTGGTTTGGGACCCACATCTCTGCCGAGGCTGGTCCCCGGCGGCGACACTTAAGAACTCTAAAAATCTCGGGGCCCGTAGATGGCTCAGTTAAGTGACTGACTCTTGATCTGGACTCAGGTCATGATCCCAGGGTCCTGGGATGGAGCCCCAAGTTGGGCTCTGTGCTCAGTCTGCTGGAGGATTCTCTTTCTCCTTGTGCATCTGCCCCTCTTCCCCTCACACTTCCTCCCCCAAACAAAATAAATAAATAAATCTTAAAAAAAAAAAAAGGAAACATAAAAACAAAGAAAACAACTTTAAAAATCTCAAAATCTCAAAGGCTTTCCACCTCTGGGACAGATCTCAGTCTACCCAGCTCGCCTGGATTCCAACCCTTCCTAGTTCAGCTTCATCTGCTGCCCGTTAGGATATAGGGAAAAGACCAGGCTCAGCCTCCCTAATGGAGTCCCTTATTTGGGCCCTTTCTTAACTATCCTGTCTTATCTCTAGTCATGCTTTAGTTTGAAAATTAGATAGTATTAGAAAAAAAAGAAACATGCCACAAACCACCCTATTTTTCTCTGTGTATTTTCAGTACTGTGTCTTTTTCCACATTGTTAGTTTGTTAGGATCAGCCCCTTGGGATGGAGTTCGGGTTTTGCATTTGTACTAAAAGCCAGTTGTGGGGGAGTAACTAATGAGAACAAAGCTCTGTTGGGCTTGTGCTGTCTAGAAGGTGTGGAAACAGAATCAGAGCATTTGTGTGCCCGTCTCGTGTGTCAGGGGGGACAACTGCCATTCCTCATATGTCATCTTTTCTTGAAGCATGAGGCTTATGCAACTCCAAAGGATCCTGAAAGTCTCTGAGTCACTGCCCGTTGGACCAAACACTTACCAGATTATCTATTCTGTCTCTTCATTTCAGAGTCCTGGACACAGAAGTAGAACACAGACATTCACAGAACACAATGAGGGAAAGGGAAGTTGTCTCTGCTCCAGCCCCGCTATGGCCACTGGCCAGATGCTATTGTTCTTCTAATTCTTTTTTTTAAGATTTTATTTATTTAACTGATAGAGAGAAACACGGCCAGAGAGGGAACACAAGCAGGGGGAGGGAGAGAGGGAGAAGCAGGCTTCCCGCCAAGCTGGGAGCCTGATGCAGGACCCATCCCAGGACTCCGGGATCATAACCTGAGCTGAAGGCAGACGCTTAATGACTGAGCCACCCAGGCGCCCCACTGTTGTTCTTTTTGACATCATGGTTTGCTGGTTCTAGACACAGGGGAACCTCTAATTCCTGCAGAGCATAGACACTGACTCCAGGTTAGAAAACACTTGACTTCCTGACCCACTGCAGTTCTGGCACTTTCTGATCCATATTCTCCAAAGAATTCAAATTTATTTATGAGAACACTCAGTCTACTTACGAAGGAGTGGGGAAAGTAGATGGAGAAACAAGTACTTGTCACACACCTTAGATGTGCCAAGTAGTAGCCTAATGACCTGACACAAATGATCTCATGTAATATGTTTTACAATTCAGTAAATAAATGTGCACTGTTACTTGTACTTTACAGTGAGGAGAGCCTATTGCTGTCAAATGTGAAGGCTGGTATTTAAACCAAGATCTGAATGATCCAACATATACTCACCAGTATCTAGGCTTTGAGCTTGCCTCAATTCCCACTATGAATTTGGGGTGACTGATCTGAACCTCGAGGATGCTAGTGTTTCTGATGAGGAGACATAGTGCCTTGATTCTGATGCACAGATCTCATAGATGACTTCCAGGTCTGTCCTGAGATTGGCAAATACAGAGAAAACTATAGATCAGCAAAATAATTTGATCACAGGTTGTTGACCAGACAAAGCAGAGTGGGTTTGGGGGGCTAGGCCTGAGAAGAAAATTCTTGAGGAAAGTGCTGTCAACAGTCTCATTTAACTTTTAGGCTACAGAATTGTGGGAATAACTGCTTCAACATTTTGCCATGGTTCCTGATTCAGCCAACCAGCTGAGTCACCCAATGAGTGGAATAAGCTGTGAGAGATGTCTCTACTCCTGTCCTAAGCTGGTTTTGGGGAGACCTTTGTTTATTATGTGCCTGGCTGAGGTTTGCCTTTGCTTCCTTAATTACCAGTGACAAAGGTGACCAGAAGACCATTAAAATGTCTGATTCTGGGCCAGTTATTCTGAGGCTGATATGTAGTGTGCAGAGAGGGCAATGTCCCCAAAGCTAACTTGGCCCATAGCAGTGTGAGGATTTTGAGGTCAAGTAAGTAGGGTTGTGTTATGGAGAAAAACGCTGAACTTGAGGTCAGAGAATACGGAAATAACTCCTCATTCCACAAGTTGGTAGTTCTGTGATCTCTGGCAAGTCACATAGGCTTTAGAACCTTTTATTTCTTGGTAGAAATAAAAAATAAGGACAGAATATGCCAGATACGGTGTTGACCTGGCTGTGACCTTTATAAACCACAAAGCATGATAAAACTCTACAATTGTCTTTGCAGATCCACTAGGTGTGGGTAACTCGGTGGCAATCCTGAGTCTGGGATTAGGACATCTCCACTTCTCTAGTATGGTGGGCCAGGGTTCTGGGGCTATAAAAGAGTATGCCAAAGAGGAAGTCGGAAGAGCACCTCTAAAATAGAGCCATGCCTTGGGAGCATGAGCTGTCACGTGTCCTGAGTGCGCACCCAAGTCTGGGAAACTCTAGGCAGTTGAAAACAAGGGACAAGAGATCACCATGCGAGTAGGGACAGAAACCTGGATAGCTCGGAGAACCCACGGGGGTCTGTGGTTTTGGTAGAGTGCCACGTGTGTATGCCTGGCTCATCTGAAGGTTAAGACCTGAAACCCATGTGTGGACTATTGCTCTGTTATAATGAAAAACGAAACCCTAATCAATAGGGAGCAGGAAGTATAGATTAATACACAAGATTACATGAAGAATGGGGAAAGATTATCAGTTCGTGGCAAGTTTAAGTACTAGATACAGTCTGAGTGCCCTATAGGTACAAAAGAGTGGGACGAAAGTCTGTTCTTTCAGGAAAGTTAAAATTTATTAGGGGACTATGACAAGTCTACAGATTGTTGGCCTATGGAATGGAGAACTAGTGTCAGACAAAAGAATCAAAGCATTACAAGGGATAAGTTAAGAAAGCCACTTTGCTGGGTTGGAGACTGATCAACATATTGTCCCTAAAGGAAAGGTATCTGAAACGGGCTGGACTTGGATAGATGGAGCTGAGAGCAAGGAGTCAACGATAGAATTCTTGACTCAGAAGCATTGAAAGATAGTTGGAGAGCAGGAGACCAACCTTAGAGGAAACTTATACATGTCTTTGATTTTTACCTGGTTTCATTTT
This sequence comes from Spilogale gracilis, assembly GCA_004023965.1. Lineage (NCBI taxonomy): Eukaryota > Metazoa > Chordata > Mammalia > Carnivora > Mephitidae > Spilogale > Spilogale gracilis. The sequence continues at coordinate 14,707 of PITA01016596.1, forward strand.
GTTAAATTAAAGCGACATGAGTGTCCAAAGAAAGGCGCTCTAGAGGAGCATTTCATGAATGGTCAGGATAGCTCTTGGCATGCAAGGGCGCTGGGAGTGTTTTTCAGGATTTTAGCATAAAAGTCACTGGCTCAGCCCGGGGTGTCCAGGTGACTCCAGCTGACCCAGAGGCTGCCCTAAAGTTTATGCAGCCACATAAAGATGCTCTTCATGGATTTCCTTCCCCATCTTTCACTGGTATGCTCCCTTAAGTACGGAAAAGGGCAGGGGCAGGGGTAGTTCTAAGCCATTCCTTCCAGGAAAAGGAGTTTTGCCTGTATGCCAGACATTTGACATTGGTGTACAAAGGCTTTTGTGGAGTGTGTTGTGGTGGTAAATAATCACAAGGCTCATTTGTATCCATTACAGCTTTAACCTGATGGGGAGCCCGAGGTGACCCCCCTTTGTGCGTCTCTCTTGCTGGTGTGGGCGAGCAATGTGGAATAGGGAGACAGGCCCCGATATCTTGGTGCCAAGCTCAGCCCTGAGTTATGCTAATTACCATCCCAGAGCCAGTTAAGAAAAACACATATTGTCAAGCTAGGGCTTTGAAAAAGAAAACAATGAATATTTCTTTGCCACTCTCCTCTTTTGCCTCAACTAATTGGTCCATTTCTCTGCTACAAGCACTGGGAAGATGGTTCCCCCCCCCGACCCAGGTTTGTAAAATAAGCTGAAATCTATTTTTCTTTTGTGTCCATTAGAGCCAGCTCCTTGCTAATTGTCCCTATAAATGAGTAGAGAGTTAAAACATTACGTTGGGGAAGTTTTCTGTGTGTTTTTCTGTTTGTTTGTTTGTTTGCTTCATTTTCTCAGCATTTTGTGGAAGACGTTTTTTCTTCCCCTTTTCTTTCCCTTAAGAAATGAAGCAATGTTTAGAACCTTTCACATTTCCAGTAAAAGCCTTTCAAAATGAAAGGAAAAAATATTTCAAACCTTGGTATTTTAGAGTCCATATGGTCTCTATTCAGAGTGAACAATTAACGCATAGCTGGCAATGATACTAGGGAGACAGACGTGCGTAGCTTCCAAGAAGCCTGGTAGAGTTTTGGTGGCAGATCTAACATTTAAGGTCTTGAGTGCATTGTTGCCAGAAAAGTGACATACAAGCTGTAGCTAAGACTCAAAGGTGCTTCCAGGCATTCTCTGTCATTAAGGCAGGTAGAAACCTACCAGGTTTGCACAGATAAGCAGGTACCATGTAAACTGCAAGTATGTATCTCATGTGCTGGCTATCTCATGATAATCATGTTTTGAATTCTGTTTCGAGTAATAATCAGTGCACACGTTAGATTTGTATGTCACCTAATGATAATGATATTCACCCCAATTTCACACTAACCCATTCACATGAACATGTAAAGTGGAAGCAGCAAAAGTTAACCTAAACAGGATAGCCCCTGGAAATTAACCACGGTCTGAGCTGGCCTGGAATGCTCCTTCCGTGGCTCCACCAACAATCAATTAACAGGAGGTACTGGCCAATCTCATGGTCAAGAGCACAGCTTTAGGAAAGAGAAATTCAAGGTGGTATGATCTTTACTAGAAAGCAAATAGGAGAGCTCTCTATGTTCTGGGCATTGCCTGAGGGATGGATGTCAGTGTAGGAGTCAATAGTCACTCTAAATTCACTAAGTAGAGTGTAGATTTATATAGTTATTCAGCAGTGTGGTAAGCTCTCTGATATAGGGAAGTCCCATCAGAACGGAGGCCAGAGGGTAAGCCAGTCTGGACATTGAGGTTAGATTGTGGTAGAGATTTGGATAGAACTGAGCCTTGAAGATGAGTGGAGGCAGCCACAAATGGGGAGGGGGATTCTTCCCTTTGGGGTCTACCTCTCTTATTTCCCCAGATTATCCAGTAATGATCATATACCAAACTTCGTATTAACAAGGAATCCATCACAAGCATAGACTGAGAGTTTCATTTTCCCACCGTGACATATGGCTCCATACACTTTGCTTACATCTGTGAAAGAGAAACTGAGGACGTGGGTTTGTTTCTTTTCAGCCATAAGGCAAAGTGCCCAATTATAACATCATTAGGGTAAAGCAGTCTATGAGCACAACCAGCAAACATGGGATTCTCATGGCTAATGCATCCTTGAATGGTCTACTAGAAAGGCTTGGCTGCAGTGAGGGAAGTGATGTTCATATGGAAACCAATCCTACTTTTTAGTGGTTTCCTCTTCCTGAGTGGACAAAGTTCACTGTCCTGTTTCAAAAGTTCTTTGTTGAGAGTCTAGGACTCCCTCTTGGATCTGCTTCATCCCTGTCCCCTTCTTCTTCCAAATATCCCCACATTAGTCCTGTCTCCTTTGGATCTGAAGCTTTGTCTAGACCCTGCTACAGAGTGTCTCCAAAGGCTTATACCAGCTTCTGCACTTAGATGTCCTCACTTCTCCTTTATTCCATGATGCACTGATTCAATAAGGCATCCCTGCCCTATCATATGTCGCACTTGGGTCAGTGCCATGGACCCCTGAATTATTTTTTCCTTGGCTGTCCAAACAAATTATGGCAAACTGGTAGCTTAAAACAATACCCATCTATTATCTCACAGTCCCATATGTTAGAAGACAAAAACAGTTCTCACTGGGTTAAAATCAAGGTGTCAAAGGAAGTTGTGTTCTTTACTGAGGGTCTGGGGGGAAATCTACTTCTTCTCCTCCTCCTCCTCCTCCTCTTTCCTTCTTCCTTTTTCTTCCTTCTTCTTCCTCCTCCTTCCTTCTTCCTTTTTCTTCCTTCTTCTTTCTCCTCCTCCTTCTTTTTTAAAGATTTTATTTAGTTGAGAGATAACACAGCAGGGTGAAGGGCAGAGGGGAGAAGCAGACTCTCTGGTGAGCAGGGAGCCCAACACGTGGCTAGAACCCAACACAGGGCCCGATCTCGATCCCAGAACTCTGGGATCATGACCCAAGCTAAGGCAGACACTTAACCAACTGAGCCACCCAGATGCCCCACAAATCTACTCTTAACACATTCAGGTCCCTGGCCATATTCAGTTCCATGTGGTTGTAGGACTAAGTTCGGCATGAGAGGCCAGAAGTAATTCTAGAGTAAGTCTCTAGAGAATACCCAGTTCCCTAGATTATAGCCCTCTTTGTCTTTCAAGCCAAAAGCAGACAGTCAAATCCTTCTCATGTTTCAAATATCTCTGATATCACAGTCTGTCTTTTCTATCTTGTCCCTCTTCTGCTTGCAGCCAAAGATAGTACTCTGATTTTAAAGGTCCATGTCCTTAGATTGAACAAACCTAGATAATCCAGGATAATGGCCTTTTTTTTTTTTTAAAGATTCATTTATTTATTTGAGGGCAGAGGGAATCCAAGTAAACTCCCCACTGAGTGTGGAGCCCAATATGTGACTCTATCTCATAATCCATGAGATCATAACCTGAGCTGAAATCAGGAGCCACTCACTTAACCAATTGAGCCACCCAGGTGCCTCTTATTTTTTTAAGTAACCTCTACACCCAACATGGAGCTCAAACTCACCACCCTCAGATCAAAAAAGTCCCATGCACTATGGACGAAGCCAGCCAGGTGCCTCATGTCTTTATTTTAAGGTCGGCAACCTTAATATTATTTGCAGAGATCCATTTTATCTCATAGAGCAACCTCTTTACAAGATCAAGGCATTAGGGGATGGATACCTTTGAGGCATTATTGTATCTAGCATGGACTCCATTTGTGGTAGTCAAGGCAGATAGAACATCGTACTCCTGTGTCCCAATGAACCTTTTAAGAGAGCGAGCCAAAATGTGTATGCCTTTTTCTCTAGTAATATTTCAAGTTTGCAACATGCTTTCCCAATGCATTTCCCAATGAAGTTAAATGAGATATGTTTGAAAAGCAGCTAGCCTAGAGCTTGGCTTAACATTGTCCTTAGAATATATTAATATTAATTTCCTTCCCTCATTCTTGCATTTGAATTCCCATTTGAATTACCATGGTGTAACTTTGAAATGATAAAATGGATCCTACAAGTTATGGTTGCAAATCAGCTTCAAGATTATCACAGTTTGGAGCAGACAGAAGTCTAGCCAGTTTAAGCTGAGCATCAAGATTCTATCAATCTTAATTGTTGGGCCAAGAGTACCCCCTTCCAAGTGCTGAAAGCCTATATATTTGTTTGGAGTAGAAGAGATGTAGTACATATAGTGATTTAATAGCCTGAGAAGGCAAAAAAGACCCAAGGTAAGCGGCTTCCTGAAAAAGAACTTCACTTTGCCCTATATTCCCTAGAAGTCAGATTCATAGGAGGAGTTTCTGCACCCTTTCCCCATCCTCATCCCCAATACCACCATGCGAGCTTGGAATAGTCCTTTCTCTCATTCCTTTTCTTTTTCTTTCTTTCTTGCCTATCTGGGCAATTAACTCCAGTCTGACTTTAATACACACACACACACACACACACACACACACTTTCCTTTGATCAGTTCCACAGTGATCACCTTCTCTATACAAGGTCCTTTCTTATAAATAATACTATTCATGATTCCTATGCTGGCACCAAGTTATAAGTACAGGGTCCATGTCCGGTTTCTCTCTCTTTTCCATTAACCAGTCAAGAGCCCCACATGCAGTATCTCTTCAGTGAATTTCAGATGAATGAGAGGGATGGAATACATTCCTGGTGAAGTTTCATGCATGCAGGATTATAGCCTCGTAAATGTATTGTAAACTAATAAATGTAAGAGGTAATTATTTCTATTTTATTTATATTTTAAACAGCCTGGGTGAAACCAACATCAAGCCCATGGGCTACCATTCACTCCCTTTTTCATCTGGTTGACATCATTCTGATACACATCCCTATTAAACCAGATGCAAGACTCACAGCCGTTCTGGGAACAACCCTCAATGCCACTCTCCAATCAAACGAAATTGGCAAATGCAATAAAACCGAATTGCCAATTCTTACTAGTTTAACACCTAAGACAACCCAAAGTATGGTGAATATTTGTCAAAATAAATGAGTCACAGTTAAGAAGAGCCTAAGAAGACATCCCACAAATGTAATGTGGTATCCTGAATGGGATCCTAGAACAGAAAACAAACGAACAAAGGCATGAGGTAAAAAAATAAGGAAATCTAAATAAAGCATAGACTTCAGTTAATAATACATTATTGATTTATTAATTATAACAAATATACCTTACAAATGTAAGATGGTACTTATGAGAGAAATTGGGTGTGGGTATATAAGAACTACTATCTTTGCAATAATACTATACGTCTAAAACTGTCCTAAAATAAAAATTTTATGGAAAGATTTTAAAGGAATGAAAAGATTTCTGAAAAAGGAAAATAATGAGTAAGCATGCATCTAGAAGCCTTAAATCAAATACTGTCACCATGGTATAAAAAAACTGAATTTTTTTACCAATGGTGTTCATTTTGGTCATTGCCCATGAGTAGTTTTTATCTTCTTTTCTTGAACTTAAAAACAAAGGCTAACACAAATTTGAAAGTTGATTTTTTTAGGAAAATAATTATTTATTTATTTGAGAGAGAGAGTGCCATCTCACCACCCATGAGATCATGACCTGAGCCGAAACCAAGATTGGGACGCTTAACTGCCTGAGCCACAGGTACCCCTGAGAATTGATTTTTGAAAGGAAATTTATTCAAATGAAGGAAAGATTTAAGCAGTGGTAATCTGTAAAGAAAGTTGCATGATGAAAAAAATCTTTTCTTATGTGGTGTTTCCCTTTCTTTATGTTTTGGTCAAAGTTACATTTTTCATTACATGGGCACTCACCATTAGTTAATGGCTAATGGATAAAGTGAGTTGTAAACTGCTAGATTACATACTTTCACTTAGTGATTCTTCCAGTGATACTAAAGACCCATTATGTGTCTGCCAGGGGTCCCTGTTATTGAAGAATCTTCTCATTTATTTGGGCTAAACTATTTACTTGGCCAAAGTTAAATGGATTTTAGACATGCAGAAAGGAATAAGCAGCCTCAAACCACTCTGAGCCAAAAAAAAAATTATGAAAACTATAAAACTCATTTTTAAAAAATGAGCCAAAAATGAAGAATTAAAGTCACTTAATTTCACAATTAAAGTTCAGAGGTAGACTGCATTTACTGAGAGTAACAGGCATAGGAAAGACTAGAAAGAAGACTTCACCTCATTCATTAGCAACAACAGTAGAGATAATGCTCTTTCATTGTATGGTCAATCTCTTTATCTGAAGTGGGAGGTTCTCCACTCTGCCTTTCAAAAGGCCCCAGGGAGATGAATTGCACAGATGAATTGCCTGGCCAGCATCTCCATAGGAAGGCACTGTATAGTTTGGGTGAAGAGCCAAAACTTTGAGAAGATCCTGTTCTTGCATTAGTCAGGGTCTTAACTGAAAATGCCAAGGGCTCATGAGGAAAGCGCTTCTCTTTAGCTGCCGACAGATGAGAAGTTTGGATGGTTCACAAACCCTTTTGATAAGCATTTGACCATCTAGGTTCAGGTCCAAGTCCCTTAGGTGCATCCATCCATGCTCATTATTTAGGAAACAAGTGTGGACAAAAGGCACATTCCAAATTGTCGTAAGAAAATGTCTTGGCACCTATTGTCCATCATTGAGAAATAAGTGGGGGGTTCCTTTCAGTGGACAAGTGTAGACAGCGCATTCATCCATCCATTGAGTTCAAACCAGCCAAGGATCTAGAGTGATCCTTGTTCTATTTCAGAAAGAAAAAGCAAGACAAAAACTATAGGCCAAGCACTGGTCCTTGAGCATAGAGGCTTTTGATGACTGGATTTGAAAGTAACTCTCCTTTACAGTGTGTCTACAAGAAAACGTATGCATAGGATTGAACCTGACTTTCACCTTCTCTCTCACCTATGAGACAGGATCGTCTTGCCTCATTAGCGTCATTAAACCATAGCCACAAATCCTTTCCCTGAGGTCCTGAAATTATCTACTCACATCCGAGGAGACAACAATTACAGTATTTCACCAGTATTCATAACAAAATGTGAAGCAGAGATTTGGGGTTTCCCAGGCAAACAGGACAGGGAAAAGGCGCTGGCCTCTAGCCTACCAACACATGAATAAATATCACTACATGGGGGTAGAGACTTCCTCCAGGGCTGGTTACTAATTCATCTAAAGGTGACTGCCATCATCACCCAGAAAGAAAATGAAGTTCTTTTCTTCCATTTTCCTTCAGACATGATCCGTATTTGACATCTGTGATCTCCTGTGTTTTAATTTTTATAAGCTCCTTGGTGCTGGCAGAAATGTTAATATTCTAAAAAGAAAACTTCAGCCTTCTTATTCTTCCTAGCCACCCTAGCGAATAGTAATAAAACATCTTCCGAACTCAGCCACTCCCATGTTTTTATCCACAGTCCCAATATCCCCAGCCTCCACAGTTACTGTGTACTCCAGGATAAGAAGAAGGGAAAGGAGGTGGGTGAGGAATAGCAAAAAGAGGGAGAAGAGCAAAAGGCGCGGGGACACCAACATCTTGTATGTTTCCACAGAGGACAGAAGAGATAAGATGGTGAGCAAAAACCATATAAGATAGAATGTCATGTATTTATGTTTCTGTGTGAGGCCCTGGGGATACAGAAATGAATCAAATATTATCAATATCTTCCAGGAATTCACAGTCTAATGGAAGGAAAAATATGCAAACCAATGATCTCAACTCACTTCTGTAAGTGCTATGAGATGCCAGAGAAAAGTCTTAGCTTTTCCTGGAGGGTCTCAGGATAGATAGAGTTCCTGGCAGAGATGATGCCTAAACCAGGTATCAAAAGTTGGCCAGGTGAGGCAGAGGAGAAGGAAGTGAGAAAGACTAGCAAGAACACAGAAAAGTATTTATCAAGGTAAAAAGAATTGGGGGAAGGGGAGGCAGGTTGCTTAAGCAGACCTACAGACATAGACCCCAATTTTGAAAAACAACTGCATCAAAATGACCTCTTTCATTGCTCTGTGGAGAACAGATCGGAGGGAGGCAGACCCATGCCGGGATAAGGCAGAAAGGTATGTAGGGTTGCACAGGGAAATTAGTCAGCTTCCCAGCTTGTGACATTAAGAGTGCTTTTCCCCTTCTCCAAAGAGAGTCGGCTTCATGCTTGATACCAACATTCCTACTTGTAAGATTTCCCACGATTTTCTGGAAAGTTCCTTAAAATTATTATTCTTGGACCCTACTTAATTAGAATGAAGGCTCCAGGAATATACATTTTAAAAAATGCTCCCAAGATATTCCCATGTCCATACACATCCAAGAACCACCACCCACAATACTATTTAAGTCATTGCATGCAGAAACGTATATGTTATATGGAAGACTAATGGAATCCAAAGCCTCAGTTTGATTGCTTTCAGGTGCCTAGCAGTCAGGTGGAGCACCTTTAACTGGAGTTGGGGAGGAGGGTGAGAGCACTTGGAGAACTCCAATGACCATGTGCTGCAATGATCATGTGTGAATGGGCTTGAATCTACAGAGAAACTCCTGCACTGGTAAAGAATAGGATGGTAGCAGGAGATCAATGAAGGCAAAGGAGGGGTCAAAAGAAGACAATATGGAAAGGTATAATCATCTTAGGGCATGTAGCATTTTTTAATATATATCTTATCCCCTTATACCCCCAGCACCACTAACCCAACAACATAGCCATGGCTATCCCCATTTTACACAGGAGAATAGGAAGAACCAGGCATTCTAAATGATATATCCTTGTCCTCACCCCTCCAGGAAAGCAATTATTAGAGTTTCAGAATGCAGAAGAAAATCCATATTTTTTTCTACAAATCCTGTTCGTTGTCCATAACATCAATGGCCAATTTTCAATGGCCAATTTGTGTGTGTGTGTGTGTGCGCGCCTGTGTGTGTATATGAACTAGCTCTAACCGTCTCAATTTGAGGATGTTAGTTCCTTGCATATTTCCATGATAATGATAATAATAATGGTGATCATCACCATTACAGTAATAGCTACCATTTATTGAGTGTTGAAATTGCTAGACCCATTACAAGATGTTTTAAAATACACTATCTAATTTAATTCTCACAACAACCTTGTGTCATAGGTCATTTTATTCATGTCTTCTAGATGAAGACACACATCCTCAGAGAGGCCAAGTGACTTGCCATGGATTCACAGATGCTGAGAGAGAGATGCCACTAGAACATAGGTCTTCCTGATTTGAAAGCCTGTGTCCATAACTGTAATGCCATTTTCCCTTTCCTCAGTTAGTCTTCCTCTGGGAAATCATGTCAATGACTAGGTGAGATTCAGGGAAATAGATATTTTTTTCCAGTTTCAGCTGTAAAATATGAAATATGTGGTTAATGAGAAAGGAGCAGCATAAGATATAAAGGGGGAATAAATTACAGGCTGGTGGCTGCCTGAAATGGTGTTACAAATGAAGATCTGCTCCTACCAAGCATGCATTTTCTGAAGCCTAGCAATGGAGAATGGAGACAGCCTGCTCTGTGGCTGGAGGCTGCGGAGGGAAGAGCAAAGTAGCAATCCCCCCAGGGAGCTAGCTGCATACAGCCCAGTGTGAAAGGTTACCACAGGCGGCCATGTTTGTGTTTACAGCTCATGGACAACGCTCTTCTGTTTAAGATGATTGCCTAGGATTATCAGGCACTGACAGTGGGCTTGGGAGAGTGACAGCTATACCTACTGGCTCTGGGCTAGTCCATCATTCTTGATTGCCATGTGGGGTAGATTTGGTGAGAGGATTAATGCTGGTGAGAACACAAGTCAACATCCATGTCATTTGGTCATTCTGACTCCATCAGAAGAGCGATCAGGGGCAGTTGTGACTGGGGCTATGGTATGGGGTTGGAAGGAGTCAGACATGAGGCTGGGTGAGATGTGAAGTGAATTAGATAATTTGTGCATCACAAGGAGACCACTAGTTGCTTTCTCTGAGACTGGACCAATGTTTTTTTCTAATCTTGACTTTAGGGCCCTACCACATCCTTCTGGCTTGCTGGTTTATTTCTGTTATCTCTACTAGCACCTCCATTTAACACTTGAGTAGTATTTGTTTTTTGTTTTTTTTTTTTTATTCTGGTAATCATGACTAACCATGGGCTGGTAGAACTGCAAACGATTCTGTCATTCAGCGAGTCTAATAACTTTCTCTCTCCTTTCTTCCCTCCCTCCCTCTTTCCTCCTTTCTTTCCTTCCTTCCTTCCTTCTTTTCTTCCTTCCTTCCTTCCTTCCTTCTTTCCTATTTCTCTCTCTCTTTCTTTGTCTCTTTTTTTCCTTTTGTGGACAGAAAGGAAACAGACATAGTGGCATCAATCTAATAGCAGTGGAGTGAGGATTAAAATGCAAATCCCCTTTGTAATGTTCCTTAGCACTGGGGACAATCATTCAGTTCCCTATTCCACTTATGGGTACCAACATCTATTTATTACCAGCTCCCAATGAATTTTGAGTGTGTAGTTCATGTTGGTGACAGACATGATAAAAACAATGAGAGCAGTGGTCTTGAAGCCATCGCTGCAGTCTGCAACCCAGGAAGAGTAACAGTGTGGCCTAAGGGATTCCAAGCCTTTGTTCAACAGAGCCACAAGCACTCCTGCCTGAGCTGTTGTTGTTGTTTTACAACCAACATTAATACTCTTGGGGGATATTCGGTTGCCTGGAAACAGAAGCCTATCACTGAATTCATTAATATTCAGCCAGTATGCTTTTATGAGCTTTATTACATGATTTTTCTCCTTTGATCCTAATTAACAGGTAAATACCATCAAATGAAACATTCTCAAGGATTTATGGAGCTGAGTTTGAATTTCCAATTTTCTCTTTCTATTCCCAGCTTCCCTGTTTTTAGGTTGATATTTTTTTCCTGAATTCTTATTCTGATTAAGAAACCAGATGACATAAGATACACCCACTGAAATAGAAAAGAGGCTCAGGTCAATATCACTCAATTTGTGGTTGAAATTAAGGGTAAAATCCACCTATTTAAGAAAGAATTGTTAACATTTTACTCAACTCTACAGGAGCAGACCTGAAATTCTGTCCAGAGATGAAGTTAGATTGTATGATTCTGAATGGTACTCATGAACAGCACAAATGCATCTCTAAATGGATGGTTAAGGTAAGAGATGCATCAGGTGTGGGACACCTGGGTGACTCAGTATCTTAAGCCTCTGCCTTTGGCTCTGGTCATGATCCTGGGGACCTGGGATAGAGCCTCACATGGGGTTCCCTGCTGAGTAGGGAGTCTGCTTATCCCTCCCCTCTGCCCCTTCCCCTCGTGTGTATTATCTCTCTCTCTCTCAAAATGAATAAATATTTTTTTTTAAAGAAAAGATGCATCAAGTGAAAACATATAGCTAGAAAAGTGCTAACAATTCTTAGATACCTGCTTTCAAAGGTTCACCATTGAAACTTTTTTTTACCTTAACTAGAAGTCATTCTTCACATGGTGCATTAAAGTCTACCTCCATAAAAAAATATATTGAAGTCCTAATCCCCAGTTCCTGTGACCATGACCTTATCTGGAAATAAGGTCTTTTGCAGAGGTAATCAAGATAAGCTTCCCAACCTAACAGGCTTGGCATCCTTATAAGAAAGGACAAGACACATAGAGATTGAGGCACAGGGGAGAATGCCACATGACAAGGAGGTAAGGTTAGTGAGGGAGTGAATATTTACAAGCCAAGAAATGCCTAGGATTGCTGATAATACCAGAAACAAAGAGAAAGACTGTGAACAGATTCTCCTCTTTGCATTCAAAGAAAATATGACCCTGTAAACATCCTGATTGTAGACTTGTAACCTCCAGAACTATAAAGAATAAATTTTTGTGCTTTGTTTGGCTTTATTTGTTTGTTTGTTTTGATACCCAGCTGTGGCAAACTATTATGGTGGCTCTAGGAAACCAATACAGATATACAATCCCATCTTTTATGTGGGTTGAATTTGCTTTATTGCTAAATACTGAATCTACCAAAATCTCTTGGAGGAGTTTTCACAATCCGATCTGTAACTAAACATTCTGTTCAAATGCACAAAATAGAAGTACTGCTAGTTCTTAGCAGACTCTTTCTAATAAATTTGATTAACTGAGACTATACTAAACCTTTATCATGAAAGGCATATTCAGGAAAATTTAGTTTTCGTAAATATAACCCGTAAGAAATAAAATAAGTTGGGGCACCTGGGTGGATCATTTGTTAAATGTCTGTCTCCAGCTCAGGTCATGATCCTGGAGTCCCAGGATCAAGCCCTTCATTGGGCTCCCTGCTCAGCGGGAAGCCTTCTTCTCCCTCTCTAACACCCCCTGCTTGTGTTCCCTCTCTAGCTGTGTTTCTCTCTGTCAAATAAACAAATTAAATCTTGAAATAAAATAATTTGAAAACAAAAAAATATTTGGCAAAGATCTGTGCTATATTTGATTTTTCAATGCTTTCTTCAAGATTTTTGGTTGGAGACATAAATCATTAATTCACCAATTCACTCATTTATTTAATAATCCATTCATAAATGATTCTTTAAAAACGCATTTACAATGTTTTATAGATGATTTTTGTTCTTCTCATCTGTCCTCTCAACTGATGCTTTCACAAACTAGCATTATCCATATCTGACAGATACCCACAGCATCAAGATAGTCACATAATAGAGACTCGAGAGACATCTTGTCAGTTACCAAGAACTTCTCTTTAGTTTTTAAACAAAATACCCTACTTATTCAGGTAATGTATTTCTATTACTGTCTTATTAAATGGGGTATACAAGTTTCCTGAAAGAATGAACTCTTGAGATAAAATTAAAAAGTCTTCATAACTTACAGCTAGTGTTATTTACTGAACTTGAAATCTGGAGCTTTGAGAATGCTCCATCATTTTTCCTGGAACACCTGGCTTTTATACTTAGTGGTTTTGGAGATGTAATATCACATGGATTAAGCCAGAGCCTTGATTTCTTTGTTCAAAATAAGCAGAAACTTTATAAGAATGGGTCCTACAAAATGTTGGGCAAATATTTTCAAGTTAAAGAATTATAGAAGTTTTAAAGAAATTATTTGTCTTTCTGAAGAAAATAGACAGAAGTCATACATCAGATAGTTAAGGGAAGAGACTATTGTCACCGGTGTAAGACAATATTAGAAATATAAGAAGTTATTAATTATTAATAAAATCACTAGTAACTCATCAGGAAGAGATAATCATGTACAGAGAGATATGATATACATACATATACAGTGCTTCTCAAATCCTTCTAAATAATGAACCACAAATGGAGGGACTAATTTGCCAGGTTTTGAGGACATAATCTAATGTAATTGCTGCAGGTACAGATTTTTTGTCTTTTAATGTCAGTATTAATGAAAACACATTCTCTATATGGCATGCCAGTCATGATAAAAATATCCACTGTCATTTCCTAACAGGCAGAAGAGTCCATCACAGAGCCCCTTCTGTGAAGTGGGCCTAGCTAGCACCACCCTTGTGGGTCTCCTCACTTTGGTGGGGAGTGAGGAGGCTATATTTCACTTCTTAGTCTCTTGCAGTGGTCAAGGCCAAGTGACTATTGTCTTAGTAGATTATGAGCACAAATGAGGTGTATCACTCCTGGGTAAGATAATGAAAATCTCTCTCTTAACCTTCCAACCATTTTTCCCCTTGGGTGGTGAGTGTGAGAGCGGTGCATTTAGATGATGAAGCCACATGAACAGATTAGATCACTATGTCATTAAGCAGAAGGCTCTGGACAAGGCCCAACCTAGAGCAGACTGGGCATTTAAGAAATAAACTGTGTAATAAACCACTGAGATCCTGTTTTTGTTGTTGTTGTTGTTGTTGTTTGTTTGTTTGTTTGTTTTGCCATCACACCATAAGCCCAGCCAAGCCTGACCAAGAAAACAGTCCATGGCTATCATTTGACTTCACTGGTCTCCTGGCCAACAGAAGACTAGTGGGAATAGGAATTGTTTAATCGTGAAGAGTTGGCTTCCTGAATATTCCAGTTTACTAGGGCACCATCAACATCCCATTTCTTTTAGCTCTGGGCATATTTCAGAATGGTCACCTTGTATTTCTTACATTTTTACTCCTGTAAGGGAATAACTTTCCCCATACAAACCATTCTCAACAAAGGAAGGGCTGGCGTTATCTTTACTACAAAGTGCGTCTACTGATTGTTCTAGATGGGCAAAGCCACAATCTTGTGGACAAAAAGAAGAGTTTCAGCTAAAAGGTTAGGGTCACTGTGCTCAGTATTTGTCTGTTTTCTCTCGGCCACCTGCCCCACCACCTCAGTCCTTTTCTCTGCACTGTGTCACCGAGCCAGTGAGATAGGAAGCAATACTTTGCAGACTCCTGTCTACCTGGCTTGCTGTTGGATTCCACCAATGGGACACAGGGTTGGGAAATCAGAAGTCAAGGAAAAGAGAGATACTTCCTGCTTCTGGATCTGGCATAATGGCAGTTGATGTAGAGAAAACAGATAGTGTGATTTCAGACTCCAGCATCCCAGACAGGGACTGCGCCTCTCTTCCTGCCCTTGTCAGTGGAAGTGACCACAACAGTGCAACTAACAATGCATCAACAGGTAGAGTGCCTTCCTGTGGGTCTACCCAGAACATTAACAGCTCTTAATCTTTGAATGTATTTTTTTCACTCTGCTCCTCTAGCCTTCTGCCTATTCCCTTTTCACTGAGTGCTTTCTACCCTGTGGCAGCCAACTTTCTGAATTAAATCCCGTGTGTTTGAAATACCTAGGATGGTTCAAAAGATCCTGAGGTTGTAATGACTTTAAATTCTATTTGTATACTGAGTAAAGAGCAACCATATTGATAACCACATTTGAAGCATGTTATGAAATAAAAAAGTCTATGTTCAAATATTAGCTGGGACACATCCACAGCATTCAGTGTCATTGAGTCTCACCAGTCTTTTCTGTAAAATGAATATAATATTGTCATACTCTTAAAGTGTACCCATGATAATGTACAGTTATTAATATTAAGTACTAAGTGAGATTAAATACTATTGCTAATATTTCTCAAGGGCTGGCAGTGCCAGCCATGAGCTTGTGTCCTTCATGGGGACTGTTGTACAATCTATAATGCTGGAGGTGGGTTTCATTGCTATACACATTTCATAAATAAAGAACTTCGGCTTAAATGTAAGTTAAAGAATTTGCTCAAGTCAGTGATTCAGTATATTTGATGCCAATACTCTAAACTCCGCAATCAGTAATCTGACTCCCAAGCCAACAACTTAATCGCCATGAGACAACACCATCCTCATCATATCAGAACTGCCAAAGAAAGTGCCTGCCACAAGACAGTCACCTAGGAAATGGCAGATATTATTACATACCATTAATAACTACAGGGGTCACTTGGGCTGAGGGCACCACCAAGAACATCAGAGCTTAGACTAAGATGCCAAACGTTTCATCTCACATGGAGCCAACATGGCAGGTGCAAAGTACTATGGCAAGGGTGTTGATCCATAATGCCCGTATCCCTGGGGAGTCCGAAGAGGTTCCCATTTCCTCTGCCTATATACCACAAATACAGAGCGACACAGATGTTGAGCTGCTTGCAGTTGTTAGACAATATGCCCACTCCTCCTCCTTACTGTGAGCCAAGTTCATCAGTTAGAATACTGATTAAAATAACCACATGTCAGAGCTGAATTAGCAAGATGACCTGATCCAGCAAAATCACTGGGACCCTCACTTTCCTAACACTTTCTCCTCAGATCATTTTAAATGACCTCCTTTCTGAATCTTGCCTGAAAATCCTGCCTCTTTTTGTGTTTCCCCTTGAAGCACTTTGTGATATGATGGATGGAACATGCCAAATAAAAATAAATTGGATGGTATTCCCTCCTATTATCTATGATTCCTTGATCGTCCAACAGAGTTTTTAATAAACATTTGAATTATTTACAGTAATCTACACAGGCATTTTAATCATGCATGTTGTAGATGGAAGAGAGTGAAAAATGTCTTTGTTTCACCCTGATGGAGCCAATGAACTGTGACACAAATGATCGCCAGCCTCATTTGTAATTATTCATGGTAAAGATCTTCATTCAGTGGCAGCAATTTTCTGGCTCTGGGTCCTAGTGATTATGCGAGCTCAAGAGTTATTGGCCACATCTCGCCCTGGACCAAACTGTACTGCACACCAACTTTGGGATGGACTTCAGGGAAGCAAAGGCAGAAGGTGACAGTCACTCCTGTCAGTCAGATTACTTTCAGCTGAGTCCCAGAGTCATAAGTTTTTAGGTTCTATCTTTCCCACCCATCAGGGCATCACAGTGTGGTCACTCTGATTGCATGCTGATATCTGTGTTCAATTATTTTGAAAAAAAAAAAAAAAAGCATCCAGCTGCTCTACACCCTGTTACAGTCTTACCCAAGCTGACAGAGCCCACTGTGGGTTAAGTCAATGGTGATTATCTGATGAGACTAGGTGCCTCTAAGTTAACTCAGACCAGACACTGGCATATAAATATTCCAGGCTTGGCTAACATCTGTGATCTTATTGACCTTGTTCTCTAGTTAGCTTCCATTCTCGTCCATCTGCTTCTTAGGTTTTGACTTTACCTTCTATTCAGAGCTATGCCTACTCTCTGGAGTTTTCTTGTAATGGATCATTTTCTTTTTTACAGGTTGATTTTCTACATTCTCTAAGAATTTGGGGACTATCTCTTTCTCTAGACCCTTGTGCAAAAGCCTCTAACTAAAGCTTCTTGGGATAAAATGGCCAGCAGCACTGTGGGAAAGTAAATTTCAAAAGCCAGATAATCACCGGCCCTCTTCTCTGGGGCACCTGAGAATCACTGGAGACTTTTAAGTAAACCAATGTTCAGGTTCTTGCCCAGACTAATGGAATTTGGGGGCTGAAGTCTAGGCATTATATTCTTTAAAGTTTCAGGATGATTCTAATATTCCACTGGGGCTGAAAACTGCAAATCTGAGATGTCACTTCCGATTAGAAAAGAAGAAAATACTTATCAATTGTGGTTGATCTATATCTACACAGATTGAATTAATTGGAAATTGCACTTCAGTCAAAAATTATTGAGCAAGCATTGCCCATACACCAAGTCTTTCTAGAATCCAGCCCTGAAGCTGGTCCATTGTAGTTACATGACCCAGTACCACTTCTTTTTGCTTAGGCCAGCTCAGTTGAGGTTTCTGCCCCTTTAAAGTTGTCTTTGATATGAATAGGAAGGTAAATAAGGAGATGTGTGGGTGTAAGAGGGAGTGCGTGTGTGTGTGCATGTGTGTATTAGTGACTATGTGAGGGAGTTTGTGTGAGACGTAGATTATCTAAGTAAAAGAAAACATTATCACACCATCCAGAGGAAAGGAACGGCATTGGAACCACTGTCTGAGGTGTTTCAACTTACAGTAACTGAGTCTTTTCCTTAAACTCTATATTTATGACCAAATAAATAAAATAGAGCATTGTTTTATCATCATGTGGGTGCCAAGTGTCTGGTGGGGGTGGAGGCATGGGGGCAAAGAAAGACAGAGACAGAGAAAGAAATAAAAGTGGGCAGATTTGCAAGGAAGCTCCTTTATCACAAATTTTATTCTCTCAGAGAACATTTTACCCCAAATAGATATGATAGTACAAAAGCCCACCGTGATGGAATGAAACATTTGAGATGCAAGCTTCACAACATTCAAATGTGCCATGGGAGATCTCGCCTGGAGAAGAATAATGGAGAGGCGGGAAAGGAAGCTTACACGAGGAGTTATAGCCATGCCCATGAACATAGACTATGAGGATATATTTAAGGCATGCTGAAGAGCCAAACATATGGAATTGAGGTCAGGAACGGACCTGGACATCATGGGTTGCAAGGTTAAAGATTCACACAATGAAAGACTCTGGAAAGCAGAATGAAACTGGGAAGACTTGGGTCTTCCCATTTGAACTTGGGTTTTGAAGCTTCGAGCTCCAATTGACAATGTTGTTGCACAGCCTGTACAATTAGAAAAACTACAATTAGAATGGAATCACAGGATCCCTACAAATATGTTTAGTCTGTTTCTTTGTTTTCATCAGTATTCAACATTTTTCTTTATAACTAATATGTTTTCATGTGAGGAGAGTGTGTTTACGAATTTATTTTACTAATCTACCTCCTACTGAAAATAGTACCCCATGCATCGCTTGCATATTTTCAAGTAAAATAGCATGGCATGTCTCATTGGAGCAGCATGAGAAAAGCATGTGACTACAAAGAAACACATTTCATTTTAATTTAGAAAAAGTATCTGGAGCCCTACTGTATGCATTGTACTGGAAATAAAACCTGAAATACATAATATATCCATTCCTTCAACAAAGATTTACTGGACATCTATTATATTCCTGTCTTCCTGTTGCCTGTTATATGCATGATTTAATTTAATCATTATAAGAAGCCAATAAGATGTATAGATAAGGAAACTGAATGCATTAGGATTTTCAAAATACAAAACCCATGTGTTTTCAATTAAATTTTGATGAGCACCTATGATGTGCTTTTTCAATTACTTATGTAAAATTCCCTATTAAGATGACCATTTTATTGTGGAAGGAAATGAGGCTCAGACAGAAATAAATAAGTTCACACTCACAGCCATTTAAATCCAAGTCTGTCTGACTCCAAACCCTATTTTTCTCACCAGCTGACCACCTAGATGTGGGAATCAGGATAAGGAGAGAGGTGAAGGAAGATGAAGGAGATAAGATGAATATTAAAAATTAGAAGTCTTAGGGGTGCCTGGGTGGCTCAGTTGGTTAAGAGTTTCAATCATCTGCCTTTGGCTCAGGTTATGATCCCAGGGTCCTGGGTTTGAGCCTTATGTCTGTCTGACTCTCTCACATTATCTCAAATAAATAAAGAAAATCTTTAAAAAAATTTTTTTAAATTTATTTGACAGAGAGAAACACAGCCAGATAGGAAACACAAGCAGGGGGAGTGAGAGAGGGAGAAGCAGGTTTCCCACTGAGCAAGGTGCCTGATGTAGAGCTAGATCCTGAAACTCCAGGATCATGACCTGAGCCGAAGGCAGAAATGCTTAACAATTGAGTCACCCAGGCACCCCAATAAATAAAATCATTTTAAAAAATTAGAAGCTATACATTTACATATATATTTCACACTTCCAAGTAATATCCTTGGATGACTTTCTACAATCATATGTAGTTCTTCTTTTGAGCTACAACTCAATGTTACAAACCTTACAAACCTTCACCCTAGGAAGTTTATAAGATCTTCAGTCTCCAGTAAGTGAAATGAAAAAGAGACAGAAAAGTAAGAAAATAATACAAAATATTTACAAACAAGAACTGTAAGATTATAGGTGCTTTTCCCTCTTTTTAAAAATCTGTATATTATTATTATTAAATTAAATTAGTGAACATACACAGCTTTTGAAATAAAAAGACAAATGTTGCTTAAAAGAATAAGGAGAAGATGTGAATCAGTCTTATTCTATGTACACTGATGTCTGACTCGACAAGCCTTACTCATCAGACTTGGTGGAGGCAGGAAACACTAACCCTCCAACAAAATTATCTTTCAGAACATAATCATGTACTATCAGTGAGTATGCCAAAGGAGATGATGGTAATTCCCCAAAATAAAGTTCTGCACATGACTTGGGCAAAACAGCATTATTTTTGGAAATACATGTCCTCCCAAGGAGGCTATTTTGAAGAGGATAAGATAATCTTAGAGCTCTCAGTTTGTTAAACATCTGTCAGAGTATATTACAGACTCACCCCGTTGTCTACTAAACCAAAAGGAAGAGAGAGACAGAGTTTAAAAAGCAAACAAAAATGTTGATGGATTGGAACTTGGAAACTTGGAGAAGTAGCTTTCTTCTGTTAGGTCCCTAGAGCACTACACTCATCTGGATTTCAACCCACTTCAATGGCCACTCCCTCTGGATCTCCATTGATGGCTCCTGGCTCCTCCTTTTCTCCCAGGGGTGGGTACTTGAGCTCTTCTGTATACTTAATCACTCCTGACATGACATCATCTAATACCTGTCTTTAAATTCTATCTCTATGCTGACAGCTACTAGATTTATAGCTCAGCTTAGATCATTCCCCTGATGTCCAGGCTCTGATGTCCAGCAGCTACCTACTTAATATCCCCACATGAATAACTAATACATATTTGAAACTTATGTTTAAAACCACATTTTGAATCTTCCCTCCAACCTGACTGTCCTCTATGTTTTTCTTCTCCTCCTCCTCCTCCTCCTCCTCCTCCTCCTCTTCTTCTCCTCCTTCTCCTCCTCCTTCTTCTTTTTCTTCTTCTTTTAACTCACTTAAGGGCAACTCCATATTTCCATTTGCTCAGGCTCATATCATTATAGTCATCTTGAATTCCTCTCTCCATCTCTCATACCATGCAGCGAATTCACCAGCAAATCCTTTAAATCATAACAAGAATTCAGTGCTTCCCTGGACCTTCATCACTACCTCCTTGATCAAGCCACCACCACCTCACTCCAGTAGTTTCCATGTTTTCCCACCTCTAGTCACCTCTAATGTAGCAAACACAGCAAACTTTTCAGAAGGTAAGTTAAATCATGTTCTGATCCTGCTCAAAATCCATGTGTGCTTTTCCATTTCACAAAAAGTAAATTCTGGACCCTTACAGTGGCTTACCAGGTTGCAGCCTCATTATTTCTCTTAACCTATGATCGTCCTCATTCCCTCTGCCCCAGCTAGCTGGCCTCCTTGCTGGACTTCAATATGCAAATCCCACTGTCACCTCGAGGCTTCTGCCCTTGCTGTTGTTTGTATCAGGAACACTCCCTTACCACCAGCATCAGAACTCTCTTTCTCATTGGTGAGATGAGTTTAATTTGTATTCTCCAGAGGAAACTTACCATGCTTATAAAAGGAAACAGATCCAGTAACTAGCTTCTGATTTATTCTCTATCAAAAAGGGCAAGTTCCATGAAAGAAGAGGGTTCTCAAATTCTAAATGAAAGCAAACCCACCCAATACCAGTCATGTGCCAGGAGAATGAGATGGGAATCAGAAGCTGAGTTAAGTGGGGATCTTCTACTGTCATGGAATAAAGCTCAAGCAAGAGACCTCACAGCCTCAAACAACCTAGGTCTAAGAACTCTATGAAATCACGTGTTATATTTTGCCTGAAAAGACTCTTAGCCTAGTGATCTTGAACAGAAGCTCTACTTTTCTTATAGGTGTTATTTTCACTCTATTTTATATCGCAATCAAGCATGTATAAGTAAATCTGCTCTTCCCCTCGAATGTATTTCTTTTTTATATTTCCTATCAGTTACCGTACTCAAATAATGAGATAAATTTGTGTTATAGAAAGGCAGACACTACATCAAAAACTAATGATATGCTATATGTTGGTTAATTGAATTTAAATAAGAAAGAAAGGTAGGTAAATAAATGCAGAATATTTTTTGTAAAGTCAAACCATTAGAGAAGTAGTTAAAATCATGCTACATATAAAATTCAAGTTATCTACCTTCAAGAAAACCATGGCCATTAGCTCTACTATATGGAAAGCACCATGGTCATCACCTTTGGTCTGATAAAATAAAGAAAACATGA
Organism: Spilogale gracilis; assembly: GCA_004023965.1. Classification (NCBI taxonomy): domain Eukaryota; kingdom Metazoa; phylum Chordata; class Mammalia; order Carnivora; family Mephitidae; genus Spilogale; species Spilogale gracilis. The sequence goes on from PITA01016596.1 coordinate 36,319, forward strand.
CATTGACCCTCAAGGAGTTTACAAACCAGTGAAGAGTCACACAACTCTTAAATATAATAAACAGGGTGTAAAAGGCTATAAATAAGCTACAAAGAACTTTAAGCAGAAAAAAAGAAAAGGGAGAAAATTTAATTAAAATAATACAATTAGAAGGTTTCATGAGGTGATATTTTTTAATGTGGGCTTTGAAGGACAATAAAGTAGGAATGGAGAAGAGCCAGAAAAAAGCTTAGATTACATAGCTATTTATTCCTTCATTCATGACAAGAATTGCTTACTGAGAACCTTCTATGTGCCAAGACAAGAAAGGCATTTCCCATTCAGAAAGAAGCAAAATGACAGAGGTAAGAAAAATAAACTGGCCGAGGAATTGGTAAGACAGAATGTAAAGGAGTAGTTAGTTGGGAAGACTGGTACAGTGGGAACCAAGGGAACTGGAAATGGTATCTTATTTCTAAAAGTGTATGATGTTATTGTAAAACTCAATGGAAGTGTTGATTTCTATTATTAAAATTAAAGTCTTGCATGGTGAGCTTCAATACTTTAAGATCATGCAATAGCAACATTTTCTGAGCAGGGAAATGACATTCTCAGTACTCTTCTCAGGAGGGAAAAAAAATTACTACCATGCCCCAAGGAGTGCTGGGATGATAGGGTTCCTCAAACACAAATCCCACAAATACCTCTACAACAGTTCATTCTATGATTGCTCCTAGGCAATCTTAACCCACTTAGAAAGTAAAACAGGGAAGCACATGGCACCAAATTTGATTATAAAGAAATTTGGCTTTAAAGCGTTTTCTTTAAACTATTAAATGTGTCTGATACCCCAAACACAATTGTCTTTGGACTGGAGTTATGGAGTGTTAAAGCATTTATTTGGACTGATTGATCCAATGAGGATCCCCAACCATTTCTCTTTAAAAGTTCTGAGAACCCAAACAGCCAGTCTCTCTTTGCTATGAGGGTCTTATACATTTCCATTTGCCTACAGAACATTCCTCACACATTTCCAATCTATACAGTAAACCATTATGATTAAATATACCTCAGGGTCTCTATCCTGCCTTATTTTATAAATGCAATTATCACCAGTGTTTGTGCATTTAGATACTTGTTTTCAATTTATGTGGACTACAGTAACATTAAGTGAGATAATTCCACCTGTCCTGAGAATGTTCATCTTCATCCCCTACTGAATCTGGTTGGGATGCTAGCCTGCTTATCAAGACTTAAAAGGTAGACAGCAATCCATCTTGGATACCTGACACTGGGGCATATATTTCACCAAAGCCAATTTGATTAGAAATAGAATTTAGTGCCCTGTTCAGCCGAACTCCTGATCTTCAGAGTAGCTTCAGTAAACTACTATTTGAATATAAAGAGAATTTCTAAGCATATCATACACTGAAATTTGCCAAACAGTACAGCTTCCCAAAAAAGGGAAAAAAAGGGGAGGGGGCTATTCACTTTCCCTTTGCAATATTTCTGCCATATAATTTCACTGTCCTCCAAACTCTGTTTCCAAGATGGCTTTTGTGATATATGCATACTAAACTGCAAACAGATCTGAGATAGTGTACCCAAAGGAGTGGACAGTCAGGGCAATGTTCCCAGAACCTATTTGTAGAGTTCTTGGGCTTCTACAAAGATGAGAGTTGACTTCTTCCCACTAAAAAACCCAAAGATATTCAAAGGGCAAGCTACAGGAAAATGAGAAGATAAGGAGGTAAAACAAAAAACAAAAAACAAACGAGGTTAACGCTTCTCTCTTTGCCCAGGTCTGTGGATTGGTAATCTGTCATGTGAGTTGAGGGATCCATCGTATCCAGGGAGCTGAGCAAGCTGGGCCAATGCTGGAGTTGTTAAGGCCATTCAGCATCCCCAAAAGAATGGAGGTAGAAGATATACCTGAAATTTCATCTCCTGGTGCTCAGTCTTTAGCAACCTTCACCTCTTCACCCTCATGACACCCAAATTTGTATTTTTCAGATTCAACCTCTTCCTTGAACTTCAGACTCATTTATTCAACTATAAACTCCACTTGGATGTATTTCACTCTTCTGAAACCAAACGTCCAAAATAGAAACTCCTCCATAACTCCACTTCTCCCAAAGACTTCTCCATCTAATTAAACGGCACCACTCTTCCTCTAGTTACTGAGTGCAAAAGTCTGATCATCTTCCTTGATTTTCCTTTTCTCTGACAGCCTTTATATAATCCATTTAACAAGTCCTGACATAACTATGTTAGAATTATACAACAAATTCAATCAATTCTTACCAAATCTATGGCTGACACATGAAGCCAATCCCAATCACGTTTCCCCTAGACTACCATGGAAGGTTTTTAATGGAATTTCCTGTCTCTGTACCTGCCATACACTGTCCTGTGTTCCCAACAGTGACATCTCCAGGCACAGCAGCCAGAGGGATACAGGGATCCTTCTTAGCAAGAAAATCAGATTACCTCAGTGCTCTGCTAAAAATGTTCCAATGACTTACCACCAGGTTTTGAAGAAACTAGAAAATCTTTAGCAGGGTCCCACATGGTCTGGCCTGCTTACTGCTTGGACTTCACCTTGACACCACTTCCCCTCATGCATTTTGCTGCATCCTCACCTTTGCTATGTTTTCAACATGGTTGGTTCTTTGCTGCCTCCAACAGCGTACACTAGCTTTATCTCTTATCAGACTGTGTTCCCCAGAATTTTTAAAGGGATAGACAAATTATATCATGTGGGGTTTTGTCCAAGTGCTGCCCCTTAGATCATCCTACCTAAAATAGCTCTCACCTCCATCCTGACCTCACCTCCATACACTGACCCAATGAACCCAACTACTTTGTTTTTCCTTAGTAGCGACACCATCTGAAACCTCACCTCTTTGCTTGTTTAATACCTGTACCTTTCAAAGGAAAATAATTACCTATGAGGTCAAGGTTCTGTCTCATTCACCATTGTTTCTGCAAAATTTAGACCAGTGCCTGGCACATCATAAATACTGAATCCATATCTGTTAAATCAAAACACCGTCTTGAGGTGAAACAAGATAGTTGCCAACCTTCCAGCCACAGTGCATGATGACTGCATTAAAACTATCTGGAATTAGTTTAAAGGAAATTTCTATTTCTGTATACCATCTTATAAATTCAATGCTTTTTGTGCATAGTTTTTTACTTAGCTTTTTTTCATTTTTTTTTCTTTTCAATGAGTACAAATGAAGTGAATGGCCATGACTCTTCCTGTTTTGTATAGCAATCATTCCCTTGAATGTTGAAATGGAAAATTAGATACAAGACTTTTTTTTTCTTAAAATAAAGGCCGAAGGAATGATGGAAAAAATGCACTGAGGTTAGAATCATAAATTCTATGTGTGAAAGTAGATGTTTCTAAAAGAAAAATCTCAGTCCTGTGTAGGAATTTCTGTCTTTGAATTAACTATCAGGGCATCCTGTAAAGGTTTAGGCATAGGGCAACCTAAATAAAAGTTATAATTTAATTAAACTTTCACATATGCACTATGGTGGATCTTACTATATATGAAACAAAACAAATATCTTTGCTTATGTTTTAAAATTCCAAATAAAAGACTAACATAAAAAACGTCAATCTTGGCAACCACTTGAGAGAGTAGCTAAACTTTAGGTGTTCCATCTGAAAAAATAAGACTAATGACAGCCCCGGGGCACCTGGGTGGCTCAGTGGGTTAAATCCTCTGCCTTCGGCTCAGATCATGATCTCAGGGTCCTGAGATTGAGGCCCGCGTCGGGCTCTCTGCTCAGCAGGGAGCCTGCTTCCTCCTCTCTGCCTGCCTCTCTGCCTACTTGTGATCTCTCTGTCAAATAAGTAAATAAAAATCTTAAAAAAAAAAAAAAGACTAATGACAGCCCCTTCACACACATACCACCATGATGAGGATTAAATAAGAAAAAGTAGGTGAGTAGGCTTTGATTAGTGTAATGTGTTACAGTCATCAAACATAACGATCATCAAGAGTATTGGCAGTCAAAGGCATTCCATCAAGTCCAGGAAAGCCCCAGACTCACTTAGACATGGTTCAGCCGAGGTGTGCCCCTTTCCTTTGGCTTAGCAGAAAGACAATGTGGTGTTGCAGAACAAACACAGAGGTGGGAAGCAGGACACTGGGACCTAGTCTCAACTCCAGCATTAGCTCACTGGGTACCCTTGGGTCTTTCACATTATCTCTCTATCCTCGATTTTATTATATATTTAAAAAAAAAAGAGTCCAAAGTTTTGATCTCAAAGCATCTGCCAGCTGCTCACATTATGCTTTTTATAAGTTCAACCATTGTAGGATGCTGCTAAACCAGGAGAACCCGAGTTGATGCTATTTATGTCCTCTTCTTGTATTTCCTACCAGGGCAATAAATTGAGGGAAATGTCTCTAAGATAAGAGACACCTTAATGGGCTGATAAGACAGTCTCAGCCTTGGCACTTCAATAAAAGCAGGGCCAGGTTTGAGAGATGAACTGTGCTAGGCCCTAAGAGGTAGACTGTGGTCTGAGAATTTATCCCACTGGACACACTCCTTTGCCCCAAGAGACAGAAACTGAATACTGAAGATAAAGCAATAAAATTAACCCTATTATACTTCACAGCAGCTTCTTCCCATCTTTTGCTGTGGGAAGTGGAGGTCTCTCTGTCTCTTTCACATTCAACCAAATGAAATGCAAAGTCCAGTAAGGCAATACTAATATTCTCAGCCTCTGTCTAGATTTCCACTGTCTTGTATATGTACTCTGCACATCTGCTCCTGCAGAGTTTTTCCTGCCATAACCACAAAACCAATAGAACATTTTTTACTTAAACAAATAAATGAATAAATGAAGATTTGCTTTCAACCTAAAAAGAAAGTGAAATGGAAAAGTGAGGTTTAGCTATTTTCCCATGTTTAGTTTCAGTGTTACATCTTATAGAGAATATATACAGGGAGATTGTTTGACTTAATTTTGTAGATTTTATAGCAAAATATTTATTTTTAGCTTATTAAGACTGATAATGATATCTTTTAACTATCTTAACACTGACCAAGATTTCCCATGCCTTTAACATAAATTCAGGCTGATTCAGTTGAATACCTTAAGAAAAAAGGGCAGATTTCCAGTAGTCACTAAAACCTAGGATATAAAAAGGAAGAAGGTGAAAGAAGAGGAGGAGCGGGGAAGGGAAGGAGAGGAGAGTAAGAGCGAGAGGAGAAAATGAAGAGGAAAGAGAAGAAGGCAAAAGGGGATGGGGAGGAAGAAGGAAGGAAAGGAGGGAGGGGAGAGAGAGAGGAAGGGAAGGAAGAGAAGAAAGGGATGGAAGGAATGGAAGGGAAGGAAGGGAGTGAAAGGCTTTTCCAGTGAAAGAAAGAAGAAAAAAATTACTGTCAGGCAAGTCTTCAGCACATAGGACACAAGCAATGGAATCTACCTAAGAGTCTGGGTTAGGAATAAGAATCAGGTATAGCATGTGCAATCCTCAGAAAACCACACACCCAATTCCTAGCAGAGTTGGGCCAAGCCTTTATCCTTCTACTATTCAAAAATAGATCCCTTCAGTTTTGAGTATAGTATTTTCTTTTCTAACCACAGTATTAAAAGCCAAAGTCACAGATGCTCCAAAGAACTATTAACAATCCCTGTCTTAGTTTTGTTTCCTTCCAAAGGAAGACTGTAAGAATTAGTCTGCCTGTGCATCAGAATTTTGCTTGCTCATGGCCCATTCATCAAAGAAACTGCAAGCACATTTGGCAGAAGGATGGAGAGAACATGGTGAGGATCATGCATCATTTCATATCCACCCAAATTATATTTTCTGCAGGTCACAGATTATTATATTGGAAGTAAGAGAGGAAATAAGTAAGCAATTGGTATCATGGGAGGAAGAAAAAAATGAGCCTCCATAACTTTGTAACTCTGGAAAGACTTTATGGATTATTACAGTAGTGAATAGGTAGACAATGGCTGACTTCTCAGTGAGTCACACTGTTGAGCACCTCTTCTTTGCTCTGTAATGTAACAACACACAAAGAAATGCGTAACGAATGCTTGAAATAAGAACCTTATATAATATGGTTCAAAGATCCCTAAAATCAATTGAATGACTTTAGAGCCCTTTGTCAAAAATAGAGACATCATTGACTTACCACTATTGTACAAAAAAGTAAGCTGTGAAGAGATTTGTAGATGAGAAACTACATGAGTGTGGCCCTAATCAAGAGAGTTTCTATGAGCTTGGGTAGCCCCAACTAATAAAGATTGCATTAGGAATTTGAGTTTTATCATCAAGACCAGTAGTCTTCGTAGGGTGTAAAACAACCCATGGGGAGGCAGAAAGAAATTGTTAGACTTCCTATTCATAGTATTAAGCTAAAAATATTAAAAAATAAACCTACACTCACATCACCATGTGGATTGTCTTCAGAGCCCTTCCCTGGGTCAAACATCTGATGGTTCCAGGTCCCATGGGGTAGACAGGTGTCCTGTGGACACACTGAGGGCCCAAGACAGGGGCGAAGGGCTTTAGCCTTTCTCATTGGCTCACTTTGAGCACACTGCAACATGCTGGAGTTCCTGAGGGCCAGGCTGAGCAGGCTTGTGTATTACATTAACTGATTTTAATTAAGCTATCATAAAATGGACAAATGGTTTAAATGATATTTCTCCCAAGAGCTGCAGAATGAAGATAATACTAATAATGCATGTAAAAGTGAGCAAGTCAAAAAGGCAAAGCTGCCACTTTCCCTTAACCTTGTAGATAGTTCTTTCTCTATCAGCCATAAGATGAAGCAAAAATAATGACTATGTAAGCAGTTCTGACAAGGCATTGGCTAAAAATATTAGAAATCATCAGGAAGATCTTCTGAAATATTTACAGCTACTATTGTCAAGAATTAATATTGTCCTAAATGTATATTTTGTTATAAGCTATTGGCTAATCATAGTATAAATTCAGTATGATTAACAGACATAATAAAATACTTGTTTTTAATAAAATACTTTTCTTTCATTCCATTATCAAGTCTTTCACAAGTAGTATAGTAGCATACATACTACTCTATAGTAGTATACTACTGATGACTTAATGTTGTAACTCATGAATACACTTCATAGATATTAATATACAATATAATATAAACATTTGAGCAATCCTATATTCAATAATGTATAATGCTAGGATTCTTGAAAAGAAATGGAAACCACTGTTTTAAGAAAATAATTATTTATTTTTTAAAAGATTGTATTTATTTATTTGACAGAGAGAGAGAGAGAGACAGTGACAGCAGGAACACAAGCACAGGGAGTGAGAGAGGGAGAAGCAGGCTCCCCGCAAAGCGGGGAGGCCATTGTGGGGCTTGATCCCAGAACTCTGAGATCATGACCTGAGCAAAAGGCAGACGCTTAACAACTAAGCCATGCAGGCACCCCAAGAAAATATTTTTTAAATAGAGGAATAACCTGAAAATCTAGTTTTGGAAGGGTAGCTAGCTGATTGTATTACAGGGAGTAGATTGTAGGAAAATACAAGAGCAGGATTATCCATCAAGAAATTGATTCAAAAAGAAAAAAAAAAGAATTTGATTCAATAGTGAAGACAAGAATCAAAGCATATTTCAAGTAATCAAGTAGACTTCTTGATCAAGTCTTAAAAAATCAAGTAGTTTAATACTTGAGTTTATAGTTTAATACTTGACTATTTAGTTTACTACATAAATCAAGTAGTTTCTACATTGCAAAATCGTCCTGAGTAATGGTATTTGTCCACAGAGAATTGTCTTTTAGAGAAATAGTATGACACAGAGGAAAACGTCATAGGGTTGAAAACAAGAACAAGGGGGGGGGAACTACTAAGGAAGTCATACCACCACTTTCCATTTATTTAGATGTTCTGAGCTAAAACTGAGGGCAGGTTAAAGAGAAAATTCTCCCTCTCCTAGTGAGAGAATGGAATCTCCTCTTTTCCTCCCCAGGATCCCTGTGACTTACATTTGAAGGGATCTATAAGGCCAGCCCTCTGTGCTTCTCAAATTTTACTAGCCAAAGAAATCTTTTGAGGATCTAATGAAAATGAGGATTTTGACTCAGTAACTAGACTGGGACCTGGGAACCGACCTTTTGACAATCTCCCTGATGATGCTATTGCTGGTGGTCAGTGGAGCTCATTTAAAGGAGCAAGATTTTAGAGCAATCATCTCCAAAACTTATTTGAATTTGTATTCTCTACCATAGGAAATGTGAAAGCATACATTCTCCCATATTTGTGGATTTATTAATGTATAAAGTAATATCTTTTGCATCACTTGCTACCAATATTATGGTGTTATAAAATGCAACCAAAAGTAGAAAACTGCAAATGATAATATTTATAATAAATGTAAATAGAAGTTCTGATGTCTTTTTCCTCCCCATCTCCACAGAATCATATTTCATATCCCCAGTACAGTTACCCTATTCTGGAAGCTTCAGGCCTAGAAGGTGAATATTAGTTACTTGGTTTTGTTTTTGTTTTTCTTGTCTGTCTGAAATGTGGGTAGTAACTCTAGGTGAATAGCAATGCCTTAAGGGATTCACATAAGCAAGTTCTCAAAGCTTCCCAAACGGGAATTGGTTGAAGCTTGTGTGTTATTTCTAATACATAATTTCTTGTAAACTTAATTCTTTTTGAAAATAGCACGATTATTCATCACTAATTATTAACCCTTACAAAACATGTTTAGGTTCAAATAAATACTAATTTTCGAATAAATACAGAAAACCTAGAATCAATCAAGTGCTTTTCTAACTAAGCTGAATTGAAATCATGCAAATTCCTACATAGTTAAACACTTGTATATTCTTTTGGCTATTTTGCACTTACATTCTGGATAATCAAGAATATCATTTTATGAACATGATGTAAAACAGCTCTAAACTGTCTGAAAGGGGGGGGTCCATCAAAACAGAATCATCCACCTTCCCAAACTTCCAAAATGATTCATAGAAGAAATGAAGAAAATAGGCTAAGTGTCTTTCTTGGGCTAATTATGAAATCATATGGTTATTTTCCCCTAAAGCAAGAAAAGTTTTACTGACAACTACCTCTCTGCTATTAACTCACCAATCTTACTGAATTAGTAAAAAAAAAATTAAGCAAGTTCTCAAAATCAAGCATGCATAATTCCCTATGGAATTTGTTTAAAATATAGATTCTTTCATCTTACAGATTCTCACTCAGAAATATGAATGAAATAAAAACTAGAGAGACCAGAAACAGACCCATAAATCTATGAAAATGTGATTTTTAAAAAGATTTTATTTATATATCTTAGAGAGATATAGAGACAGAGCATGAGAGGGAAAGAGGCTGAAGGAGAAAGAGAAAGAGAATCCTAAGCAGACTCTGTGCTGATTGGGGAGCCTGATGCAGGGCTTGATCTCATGACCCTGAGATCATGACCTGAACTGAAGGCAAGAGTTGGATGCTTAACTGCCTGAGCCAGTCAGATGCCCCTATAAGAATGTGATTTTTAATAGAAGTGATATTTTTAATCAACATGGAAATGATGGAATATTCAATAAATAGTACTAAAATAATTAGGCTTTCATATGGATATAAATTAAAAGAAGTCATCTGGATCTCAGCAGGAAATAGATGGAACATATATATTAGATAAATTGAGAAAAGTTTTTTT